>SJYC01076659.1:0-77038 GCA_006408675.1 Madoqua kirkii
GAGGGTGTCCCACTCCTTGGGACCTGCCATGTATGTGTGTGTTGGGGGGGGTGGGGTGGGACGGGACAGCTGGGATCAGGGGGCTTCTAGTCCTCAGACGTGGCCAGGGTGCCCGGGGAGGCACTCCGGGGTCTGGCACTGAGGCTGTGAAGCTGCCCACTGGAGGTGAGAGCAAAGGGCACACCGTCTGCTGCACCGGCTGAGGGAGGCGGAAGGGGCCACGGTCCCTGGGGTGGCCTTGTCCGCTCGACAGGGGCCCGTTTTGTTGCCTGATTTGTCTGAGCACCCCTAAGGGTCCCGGAGCTCCTGGGCCCTGAGGAGGATGACTGGTCAGCCCTGACCCTCTAACCCGGACCCCAGGAATAGCATCCCGAGCGAACGCAGCCCCTCTGGGTCCTGAGACCCTCTGGCCTGGGCTGATGGGCCTGGCGGTTCACCATGGTCCCCACTCATCATGGTCCAACTGCATGACTGGGGGTCCGTCATGAGGTCCCCACTCACGACTGGGCCGAATGAAGCGTGTGGGGCTGGGTGAGAGGGTCCTGGGGACCTTTTGGGGGACGGCCATGTTGGGGCCCAGATCTCCCGGGTGCTCTTTAGGTGGGCCTCCAGGTTCTTTCCGATAGTTCAAGATATAAACAACATCACCAGGACGCACTCTGGACCCGGGGAAGCGGAACACAGACACGGAGAGACAGGCACGCGGATCCTGATGGGGGGACATGCGGGATTTTCAAAGCGGTAATGGAATGGAGAACTTGAATAAGCTCCCAGGACAGACTCCGGTAGCTTATCCCAAAGGAAACTTCTGCTCGATAAGGGTATTCCAAATCTCACACGGCTCTTGGGAGGGCATCCTGGCAGGCAGGGACGCAGCCCGTGGCCCTGTGTGCCTCCCAAGGAGTGATTTACAAATACGCCTTATGGAGAGAACCGTTACATTCACGCTACAGACTCCAGACCGTAAGGCTCACTCACCTGATAGAAAGATTCTGCTGTCTGACAGGAGGAAATCGATTGTTACTGAGCGGTTCGAGAGCCGGGGCAGGAGGTGGCCTGCACGCCGCCCTGCGGGGCCCTGAGCTCCTCAGGGCGGGGGGCTCTGAGGACCCGCAGACGCCACCTCCGCCGTCCCTCATCACTCAGGTCCTGCCTGCTGCGGCCCCCCTCAAACTAGCCACAGCGCCGCTGGCCGCAGCCCCCAGTGCTGGACACGCCCCGAGTCGGCAGGTGGCCGGAGGGCCTCTGGGAATTCACGCGGCAGAGGCAGGGCTGGACTGTCACACACAGGGGCTGGGTTTAGGGGGTTGAGCTGAGCTCACTCGGAACTGAGTCGGCAGGAAGCATGTGATGTCAACGAGATGGCATCAGTCCCTCCCCCCACAGTACTGTCCCCCAGGGAGCGAGAAACCGCCCGGCCACCTCAAGCAGTGTGTCCACTGAGTGCACCCCAGAACGCAGCCGTGGCCATTCGCGGGGGTGTGGGCCCACCCTGCCGGTCACTCACCACGCGGGGTGGGGGTGAGGGGATCCCAGAACCTCGCCTGCCCACCGCCATGCCCCGCCTGGACTGTGGACCCTCCCCCTGCTATCATCACGGACACGTGGCTTGTGAGGTCGGAGGCCATCTTGGATTTGGACTCCAGAGGGCAGGGGAGTTTCAGAGGGTCGGGGCTCCCGGGGTGAGGCGCCGGGCAGGCGTGGGGTCACCGAGGGGCCCGCCGAGGGCCCAGGCCCGCCTCTGAGGGCGCGGCCGTGCTGCTTACCTATCGACTTCTGCCTTCGCACGTACCTCGAGGGAGGCCCAGGAACGGGCCCTTCGGGCTCCCGGGGACGGTGGGCGTCATCACGGCGATGCCCTGGCGTTCGTACACGGACTGCAAACCAGACAGCCGAGTGAGACGCGGCTGACCAGCCCCATCCACGGCCGGCAGACACGGAGCCCTGGCCTCGGAGCCCTGGCACCTGGCCTCCCCCAGCTGTCCTGGGAGCACCCGAGCATCCAGGACCCAGAAGGGGCCCCCCTTGCCCTCAAAACCCTGGTGGGCCCTGCTCAGTGGAGCCAAGGTCTGCCTGAGGTCGACCGAGCGAGAGCAGGGCCAGGACACGTGTCCTGGAGGAAAGAGCATCCGGCGCTCCGTGGTGGGCACTGGACCCCGGCCACGTGCGCCTCCGAGGGCCGCAGACGGCAGCGGCCGCGGTGGAGGGCCCGCCGAGCGCGGTGCAGTGAGCGAGCGTGTGGGACCCGCGGAGGTCTTCTCTCCTGGTTCGGGAGGAGCCCGGCACACCCTTCCTTTGCGCTGGGAGCAGATCCCCTGGCCAGCCCCCACCCCACCTGCCGCTTCTGGACTGCAAAGCCGAGGTTGCTGGCCAGCCCCCACCTGGAGGCACTGGAGAGCGACTCAGAGCACAGATGGATTAGAGCCCAAAGGACACCTGGGCGTGAGCTTTACGGGGCTGCTCCTCTGAGACCCCGCCTCACCTGGCTCAGGGCCTCCGCCCGGCCGGCCCTGCTCTGTTGCTGGGTGCTGGGCTTGGAGTCTCTGGGACAGGGTGGGTGTGGGGCTACCTTGAAGGGTTGTTGCCCCCGGAGTGCCTGAGACTGGGGGGCAGCGTGAACACCGTTACCGTTAACGTGTATTACAGAAAACCAGCACATCAAATCACCAACGCTCGTGGGTGTTGTTAATAAAGGTGACAGAAAGCACAATTGTCAGTCACTCAGGCGTGTCCGACGTCTGCGACCCCACGGACTTAGCCCGCCAGGCTCCTCTGTCCATGGGATTCTCCAGGCAAGAATACTGGAGTGGGTTGCCGTGCCCTCCTCCAGAGAATTTCCCCAACCCGGGGATTGAACCCAGGTCTCCGGCATCGCAGGCAGATTCTCTGCCGTCTCAGGTGTGCCGCTTTGGCATTATTGAGGAAAGGCAAGGTTAAACAGAGTCAGTCAGTCTGAAGCGGAGTCAGAGAAAACACTTAAGCGTCACGGACAGTGCTTAGCTCTGGCCACAGGCTCAAAGCTGGGGGTGCAGAGGGCGTGTCTGGGACCTGCTGGGCTCGGCTGGCGGCCTGTGGTCTCTGCCACTGCCCAGGCAGGGCTCCGGCCCTGGGACCCATGGGGGCCTGAGACCTCGGAAAGGCAGGGTCCCCGTGTATGCTAGGACTCAGCTAGCCGCAAGGGTGGGGTCGGGCTTCCTCCACCTGGGGGCTTGTTTTGCTCCCGGTGTCCCGTGAGAGGACCCTCAGTGCCAAGGGGGCGGGTCCACGGTGAGTGCAGTCCTCTGCTGCCGGTCTGCCCTGGGCTGGGGTGCCCGTCTGGTGCACTCAGATGAGGGCTCCGGGTGTGGAGGCTGGGGAGGGTGACCCGGCACCGCGCGGTCCGCCACACCCACCTGTGGCCCTGTCTCTTATACACATCTGACAGGAGGAAATCGATTGTTACTGAGCGGTTCGAGAGCCGGGGCAGGAGGTGGCCTGCACGCCGCCCTGCGGGGCCCTGAGCTCCTCAGGGCGGGGGGCTCTGAGGACCCGCAGACGCCACCTCCGCCGTCCCTCATCACTCAGGTCCTGCCTGCTGCGGCCCCCCTCAAACTAGCCACAGCGCCGCTGGCCGCAGCCCCCAGTGCTGGACACGCCCCGAGTCGGCAGGTGGCCGGAGGGCCTCTGGGAATTCACGCGGCAGAGGCAGGGCTGGACTGTCACACACAGGGAGCATCGCAGGCAGATTCTCTGCCGTCTCAGGTGTGCCGCTTTGGCATTATTGAGGAAAGGCAAGGTTAAACAGAGTCAGTCAGTCTGAAGCGGAGTCAGAGAAAACACTTAAGCGTCACGGACAGTGCTTAGCTCTGGCCACAGGCTCAAAGCTGGGGGTGCAGAGGCGTGTCTGGGACCTGCTGGGCTCGGCTGGCGGCCTGTGGTCTCTGCCACTGCCCAGGCAGGGCTCCGGCCCTGGGACCCATGGGGGCCTGAGACCTCGGAAAGGCAGGGTCCCCGTGTATGCTAGGACTCAGCTAGCCGCAAGGGTGGGGTCGGGCTTCCTCCACCTGGGGGCTTGTTTTGCTCCCGGTGTCCCGTGAGAGGACCCTCAGTGCCAAGGGGGCGGGTCCACGGTGAGTGCAGTCCTCTGCTGCCGGTCTGCCCTGGGCTGGGGTGCCCGTCTGGTGCACTCAGATGAGGGCTCCGGGTGTGGAGGCTGGGGAGGGTGACCCGGCACCGCGCGGTCCGCCACACCCACCTGTGGCCCCTCCCCAGCCCCGCCACTCACGTTCATGTCCGAGACGGAGGGGAAGCACCGGCTGGTGGGCCGCTGCTTGATGGTAGCCACCCTGGACTCCAGCGCCACGCTCTCGGCAGCCCGGGATGGCTTGGAGGCGGGGACGATCTCCTCGGGTTTATCTGCAACAGGAACAGGACCGTCAGGATGGGCATCAGCGACTGAGGCCCCAAAACACAATGGAGCAGGGGGCTGTTAGTAAAGTGCCCACGTGCCTTTTGCGTTTGAAGGAAGCTTCTCGTGCAAGTGGTATGAGCACGCGTGCCTCAGCTGCAAGCATGGACGCCCTCAGAGCCCGGCGCCCCGCCCCACATGGGGGCGAGAGGGAGGAGACCCTCCCAGCAGCAGCGCCGCCCTCAGGCCCTGGGACTGGAAGGTACTGCTTTGTTCACACTTGCGCTGTTCATTCTGGGAGGTGGGAGCTAAGTCAACGTTGTGAGTTTCTGAGAGCTCAGAGGTGTAGCTCCTCTGTAAATGCAGTGGCTAGGGTCTCAGGACCCAGCACCCAAGGATGGAGGCGACTGGGCAGTGTGGGTGTAGGCAGGGGTGGGGCTGGAGGGCAGAGACAGCCCCCCAACTCAGGAGCCAGTGGAGGTCTGGGCTTTGCTGAGTGTGTGTGTGGTTCCCTCCCCCCAGACGGTGGACCTTCCCAGTGGCTTGTGAATAAGCAAGTTAAAGATCAGTTATTAGTGATGCTTACAGCTTAAGAAATTATTTGAAAATGTAAATTTAAACGTTTTTTTTGAGGGGTGACCCAGCAACTGTACTCAGGCACCAGCGTCTGGAAGGGGACCCTGCTTTGCTGAGACGGGAGGCACCCCTGGGGGGCGGGAAGCCAGTGAGGAGGGCCTGGTGAGACCCCGGGAGGCACCGCACTCTCCTCGCAGCCCCAGAGCGTTCTGTCCACGGCCCGAGGTCTCCTCTGAGCTGAACCCCAGCCCCTTCTGGGGTCCCGTGACGCCCCACGAAGCTCGTGCTGTCAGAAAGGCTGAGGCTTCTGGGGTCTTGGCAGACCCCAAGCTGCGAGGGCAGCGTTGAGAGTTGTAAGACTGGCACCCTGGTGCCCGGTTTAAGCTGCTGCAGCACCTGCCTTTAGCAGGGGCCGTCCAGGAGGAGCTCGGCCCCTGGAAGAGCTGCCCCAGACCCCCAACAAGAGGGGCCCGTGGGGGCCAGCCCACCGCCAACAGGATTCTCGGGACCACGTCCTGGACCAGGGCCAGGGCCCCACAGTGCCAGCGCACCTGGCCAGCAAAGGCAGAGGGGTTCAGGCGGTGGCAGCCTGGGGGCCGCCGATCCTGCTTGCTCTGGGACCTGCAGCCCTCCCAGCCTTTCCTGCGTGGCTGCGTGGGACACAGTAAGTGTCCGCCCTCTGGGAGTCGGTCGGAAGCACCCGTGTCCGGTGGGAACCCCGAGCCACGGTCACCGTGCTCTTGCCTGCCCGAGTTTCCGGGCCAGGAGCCCTCTTGCCTCGCGAGGCCCTGTGCCCACCGCGGTCCCAGCAGTGCGCCTCCTCCGTGGAGCCGGCGCCCTGGGGCCTGGCCCGAGTCCTCTCCAGTGGGGCTCTCACTGTTGCTGTGCTGTGCGCCTCCCCCGCGGAGCCGGCGCCCTGGGGCCTGGCCCGGGCCCTCTCCAGTGGGGCTCTCACTGTTGCTGTGCTGTGCGCCTCCTCCGCGGAGCCGGCGCCCTGGGGCCTGGCCCGGGCCCTCTCCAGTGGGGCTCTCACTGTTGCTGTGCTGTGCGCCTCCTCCGCGGAGCCGGCGCCCTGGGGCCTGGCCCGGGCCCTCTCCAGTGGGGCTCTCACTGTTGCTGTGCTGTGCTCCCCCACCTCCTGCTCCTCCGGCTGCGGGACGCGGGGTCCTCAGGCGACCCCCCTTGCAGGCCTGGGATGACCGCAGGTCCCCTCGGCCTGTCCCTGGAATCCAGGCCCCTCACGCTGCCCGCCGGCCTTGTTTCTGCTGGGGTGCGGCCCTTTCTCCAGGGATGGCGGGGGTCAGGGCTGGCTCCCACGCGGGGACGTCCGTCCAGGGGGCGGGCCATCTCCTTGGGCCCAGCCTCAGCTTCAGCCCGTGCAGCTCAGGCACGCTGCCCTTCCCCCGGGGGAGGGGATGGGATGCCCCCCTTAGGGCAAGGCCGAGTGGCTGCAGCCTGCAGGGCCTCCCTGGGAGCTCCAGAGCAGGACGGAGCTCCTGACACAGTCAGAGTTACACAGCTGGGTCTTTGAGGCCTCCTGTCCCTAGCAGGACCCTGCAAGTCCACGTCTGGGGTTTGCCCAGCTCATAGGGCTGGTCCACCCCACTGAGCTGGCTGGCACGCGAGCCAGGATCCTCACAGGTATGGACCCAGCCGGTGGACACCGTGGTCTTGGGGTCCCAGGCGTGTGGCAGGCACTCCCAAAAGCCCTCAGTGGTGGGTGTGCGCAGGGGAGGCAAAGGCGACCCTGGTGGGACTTCGGGGCTCCTTCATGCTGTGTCTCAGAGCCCGGCTGTAGGGGGACTGTCCCAATCCTGCAGACCGACCAGCTGAGGAGCGGACGCCTTTCATGCTGCTGGCACTCCAGGACCGGGGCGGGAGCACCCCAGGACAGGGGCGGGAGTACCCCAGGACCGAGGTGGGAGCTCACCAAGCCCCGGCGGAGAGGAAAGCCGGGCTTGCCATCGGAACAGCCTGCCTGATCAGGCTGACTGAGAAGCCTGCATCGTGCTCACCACACCACATCCGGATGGGTGGTTTGGGGGTGTATTTGGAGGTGCATCCCTGGAGCCACGGCGGCCTGAAGTGGAGAATCCCAGCCTCTGTGTAAACCTTTGCCTCTGGTCTCCATGTGCTCCGCGCATTCTCTGGAGCCGGGACACACGAGGGCGTCTTGTTCTGCGGGGGTTGAGTTGGGGGCTGCCGCTGTTTCTCAGTAGGGTGGGTTAGCGCGGTTTCTTCAGTTCAGATGCAGAGCGCAGCCCTGGGGCGCCCCCGGGGCCTCGTCTCACGGCGCCGGTGCAGCCCCCGCGGTGCGGGGCTTCTTCACCGCACACGAAGGCTTTTCGGGAACGCTGCGAGGCCGGGTTTTTGTTCCTGCTTCTAGGCTCACGAGGATTATTCTGCTTCGTTTACACAAGCCTGGGATTGGGTCTCTCGGTGCTGAGATTAGTGAGTCCAGCCTGCGGCCTTACAGGGAAGCACCCTGAGGCCGAAGGCCACCCTGACGACAAGGCTGGAAAAATGTCAAGTCTTCAGAAACAGTCCAGGAATACGCTGATGCTAACACCCCGGAAGCGACCCTGTATTTTAATTTTCTAAGCAAACATATGGCGTGGTGCCCACTGTCCACAGGCTGCACACTTCCTGGGTGGGGGCGGATGTAAAGCATGGGGGGCAGGCTGCAGGCAGCCCCGTCTCTCTTGGGGACCACAGCATGAGTGGGGTGCTCCTGCCTGACCCCAGAGCCCCCAGGCACAAGCGCTGCCCCAAGCACAGGCCGAGTCGCCCGCATGCCCAAGCTCTCCTGCTGGGGAAGCCCCAGGTCGTTCAGCAGACGTCGCTGGCGTGGTCTGCAGGGGGCAGGTGTTGAATCGAGGAGTGGAATGATCCCCCCCAAGTTGGGGGAAGGAGAGGACGCCAAGGCCAGGCTGACACCGTGCACCGGAGGCCGAGTCTCCCCCGGGGGAAATGGGGCGCCCACCCTCCGCAGGCCACCCCCCATCCCTGGACCCCCATCTGTCCAGGGCCACGTTCCGGGCTGGATCCAGCACCCCTGCTCCTCAGAACCATCAGGAGAGTGACCCCAGCTGCGCCAGAAATGCCTGGCACGGCTGAGATTCGGACTCTCAGATCCTACGGCGATTTGGGCGGTCGCTTCACGAAAGGCATCCTACTCTCGGGGACATCCCGGAAGCCTGTCCCTCCTTGTGACCTTGAACAGGGGGTCCTGCCAGCCGCCTGGAGGCGGCCACCCTCGCCGTGTCTTGGGTGAGAGGGCACCCGCAGGGTCTCCTCCGCGACACAGTTCCCGCGGAAGCTAAGCGCTGACGGCGCCAGATGGCACAGACCAGCCGCTCCTGGGGAAGCGGCAGCTGGCGGCCTGCCGCCCATCCCTTTAATCTTCCCAGGGGAGCCGTGCGGGAGTGCCGGGGGTGGGGGGCGCCCTGGCCCCTGCAGGCCCAGAGGCGGTGGTGAAGCTGGTCCCTCCCCTCTGGCCCGGCTTCTGCTTGGAGCCACCTCGGCCCAGTGTGGCCCTCACGGTGGTCTGGCCCTCCCCACAGCGGCCACGCGGACAACCTCTGGGGACGGAGCAGGTCCTTGGGAGATTCCTCAGGGACTAAGTGGGCCATCTAAGCTCAAATTCAGATTCACTTTCAACTTTCTCCACTGTGCAAAGGAAGGTGGGCCCCTGTCCAGGAGCTGTCTCTTATACACATCTGGAGGCACTGGAGAGCGACTCAGAGCACAGATGGATTAGAGCCCAAAGGACACCTGGGCGTGAGCTTTACGGGGCTGCTCCTCTGAGACCCCGCCTCACCTGGCTCAGGGCCTCCGCCCGGCCGGCCCTGCTCTGTTGCTGGGTGCTGGGCTTGGAGTCTCTGGGACAGGGTGGGTGTGGGGCTACCTTGAAGGGTTGTTGCCCCCGGAGTGCCTGAGACTGGGGGGCAGCGTGAACACCGTTACCGTTAACGTGTATTACAGAAAACCAGCACATCAAATCACCAACGCTCGTGGGTGTTGTTAATAAAGGTGACAGAAAGCACAATTGTCAGTCACTCAGGCGTGTCCGACGTCTGCGACCCCACGGACTTAGCCCGCCAGGCTCCTCTGTCCATGGGATTCTCCAGGCAAGAATACTGGAGTGGGTTGCCGTGCCCTCCTCCAGAGAATTTCCCCAACCCGGGGATTGAACCCAGGTCTCCGGCATCGCAGGCAGATTCTCTGCCGTCTCAGGTGTGCCGCTTTGGCATTATTGAGGAAAGGCAAGGTTAAACAGAGTCAGTCAGTCTGAAGCGGAGTCAGAGAAAACACTTAAGCGTCACGGACAGTGCTTAGCTCTGGCCACAGGCTCAAAGCTGGGGGTGCAGAGGGCGTGTCTGGGACCTGCTGGGCTCGGCTGGCGGCCTGTGGTCTCTGCCACTGCCCAGGCAGGGCTCCGGCCCTGGGACCCATGGGGGCCTGAGACCTCGGAAAGGCAGGGTCCCCGTGTATGCTAGGACTCAGCTAGCCGCAAGGGTGGGGTCGGGCTTCCTCCACCTGGGGGCTTGTTTTGCTCCCGGTGTCCCGTGAGAGGACCCTCAGTGCCAAGGGGGCGGGTCCACGGTGAGTGCAGTCCTCTGCTGCCGGTCTGCCCTGGGCTGGGGTGCCCGTCTGGTGCACTCAGATGAGGGCTCCGGGTGTGGAGGCTGGGGAGGGTGACCCGGCACCGCGCGGTCCGCCACACCCACCTGTGGCCCTGTCTCTTATACACATCTGACAGGAGGAAATCGATTGTTACTGAGCGGTTCGAGAGCCGGGGCAGGAGGTGGCCTGCACGCCGCCCTGCGGGGCCCTGAGCTCCTCAGGGCGGGGGGCTCTGAGGACCCGCAGACGCCACCTCCGCCGTCCCTCATCACTCAGGTCCTGCCTGCTGCGGCCCCCCTCAAACTAGCCACAGCGCCGCTGGCCGCAGCCCCCAGTGCTGGACACGCCCCGAGTCGGCAGGTGGCCGGAGGGCCTCTGGGAATTCACGCGGCAGAGGCAGGGCTGGACTGTCACACACAGGGGCTGGGTTTAGGGGGTTGAGCTGAGCTCACTCGGAACTGAGTCGGCAGGAAGCATGTGATGTCAACGAGATGGCATCAGTCCCTCCCCCCACAGTACTGTCCCCCAGGGAGCGAGAAACCGCCCGGCCACCTCAAGCAGTGTGTCCACTGAGTGCACCCCAGAACGCAGCCGTGGCCATTCGCGGGGGTAACGGCCTCGGGCCCCCCGCAGCCCACGTGCAGGGTCTCCTCTTCTGGAAGGCGCAGTGGGCAAACAGCGGTTCAGGCCAGCTGGCCTTGGCCTTGGACCAAAGCAGGTTCAGAGGGCAAGGTGAGCCCAGGGAAGTTCCTGTGCCCTGGGCATCCGCCTCACGGTCAAGAGGGTGATCGAGCCTGGAAAGCCCACTGGGAGTCTCCGAGCAGGGGGTGGAAGCCCAGGACCGCTGCAGAGAGAGGCTGTTGGGGTTGGCCTGCTTCGGGAGACTGTGGGTGAGAGAGGTGCGTCCTGGTGCTCCTGGACCCGAGACCCCAGATGTGGTCCCTCCAGACTCCAAGGACCACCCCCCACCGTCTCGGTGTCGTGTCTTGGTGGCAGTGTGCAGCCTTGCGAGTGGGTCTCCTCCTTCCTCTGCACGGGTAAGTCTCCAGAGACCAGGTGAGAAACACCCCGCCCATGGGGACCGCCGGCGAGGGGCGCGTCCACAGGGTCTGGCTGCTGGGGGCCGGAGGAGGCTGGGTCCCCGGCACCACCGCCAGCCGAGGCCAGGGAGCAGTGTGGCCTGGCAGTGCCCCCCCCTCCTCCCGCCCCAGTTCCAGGGCAGCCTTCCTGCCCGTGGAGCGTGAGCTTCCTGGAAAGCAGGTGTTTTCTGGGCGTTAAGGGGCAGCGCTCCCTGCCCACGGCAAAGGGCAGTCAGCGATCCTCTTGCGAGGGACCCTGCTAGGCCGCACCCGGACCACTGATCCGCAGGAAGGCCTCCCAGTCCCGACCCAGGCAGGCCCCGCTGGATGACGGGGGACACGTTGATGACGTGGACACGACTCGGGGAGACGCAGACACGCTGGGCGACCACAGACGGGGAGAGGCGGGGCAGACGTCACACTGAGACGGGACGCGTCCCAGACTGGGCCTCCCCCCGGAGGAGCCCGAGCAGGGAGGACAGCACAGGTCACGACAACTCTGGACATCGAGTGAGGGCCACGGGGTGGGGGGGCTCGCCCCTTACCCTTCTTCTTCCGGACGGAGGCTTGCAAACAGAAAGGGCAGTGTGAGTCCCAGGGCGGCGGGCGGAGGCAGCGATTCCCGGGGCCCAGGTCGGGCTCCCTCGCTGAGGGCCTGGCGACCGCCCACCCCACCGCGGGGGCCTGTGGCCCGAGGCAGATGCAGGCGGGTGAGGGGCGCGGCCTGCTCTCCTGGGACCTGGGGGCCCGCCCTGTCTGTGGAGGACAAGGGCGTCTCCTCTCACAGCTCCTGCCCCCGCTGCCGCAGTGGGAGCCACGCGTTGGCAGCTCTCAGGAAGGGCTCTCAGCCCTGGGCTGACGCGGCTGGAGCCCCCCGAGAGGTGCCCTGCCAGCAGGTCCTCCTGGGGGAGTCCTCGTGGCAAACGCCACCCGGCTTTAGGGCAGCTCACACGGACAGTCATACTGTGTCCCTCTCGGGGGGCTGGGCCAGGCCTGGGGTGCAGGGGGTAGTTTCTGGAGAGTCTTGTTTGGACAGACAAGGTATGGTCCAGAAGGGGCTGGAGGAAGGGGGCTCTGGCGGAGCTGGGAGGCCCCACGGCAGGGCTGCTGGTTTCTAGAAGACCTAGGCCTCCAACCCAGCTGCAGGTCTAGCCCCAGGATGCAGTGATGGGCAAGGGGTGCTCACGGGGGCCGGCCCGGGCCCCAGGAGACCCTGACAGAGGAGCCGCAAAGGGGGAGAGGCCGCTGTGGCCTTCTTCTGGACGAAAGGGCCCAAGGGTCTCCCCGTTAAGGCTGGGGCCTAGTCAGAGGCCCCGCAGAGTCCCAGACCAGCGAGGGTGCTCAGACCTCGCCCCCTGGATGGGCTGGGCCTGTGGGGCGGGCTCCCGGGCTCAGGGCTGGTGTGGTACTCCTGGAACCTGCGCTATGCCAAGTCACACATGCTGCCCGTTTTCCCTGCCTGCCAAGCCCTCTCAGCCAAGTGAGCCTTCAGCCCCTGGCCCCTCCTGTGTGCTCAGACAGCCTCCTCAGGGACATGTCCCTGAGTTGTGGTCCCCGACATGGGGAGGATCCCTGACCCTCCAGGATGGCAGCTCGCCAGCACCTGGTGCCAGCCTCGTCATGAGCCACACAGCCGCTAGGCTGGGGGCCCATGTGGCTCTGCGCACCCTCCCCAGGCCACGCCCTGGGGCCCAGCGGACACAGCCCTCTGTCCCTTCCGGTCCTCTCGAGAAGGCCCCAGCAAGCCCTGTGTCCTGGCCTGCAGCCCGCCAGCCCACTGCTATCTGCACCCGCCCCTGGGGCCACGGCCTTCTGGATTGAGCCATGCGCGAGAGGAAAGATCTCGCGGGCACCCTAGACCATAGGGGTCTGCTTACCTTTATCCACTAGTGAGAGGCCCAAAAATTCAAAACAAAACAATGTTAGACGAACCAAGAGAGAGGAGGCCCAACGGCGAAGCTCCCCCGAGCCCAGGAGGGACGCAGGGGGCCAGCGCGGGAGACCGCGCTCAGGGAGGCTTCCTGACACCCTCCCGGGCACTGGGGCCGGGAAAGGGGCAAGCGGGCAAGCGGGGGGGACCATGCACAGCCTGGGGCTCTGCGAGGCCAGCCCGTGGGCACGCCGGGCACTGGGTCGGGGCAGGCAGGAGCCGGCACTTACCGAGCTCCTCCAGCTCCGAGGTCATGGACTTGGAGCGCAGGGTGAGGGCCGTGGTCGGAGCTCGCTTTGGAGGCGGAGGAGCTGGGGGTGGGGGTGGGAGAGACGGAGGTGAGAGCCTGGCCCCGGGATGCCGCCCTCGCTCGCCCTTCCAGAAGGGTCAGGAGGGCCCTGACCTGCTGGGACGGCTCAGACGGGCCTCGCTCCGGGGCAGGAAGTGAAGTTCTCACATCACCTCTAGCCTCCTAAGGGGGTGCATCTGGCCTGCTCCTGGCTGTCCTCTCTAGGCCTCACTCAGGCCCAGTGTCCCCCAGCTGACTGCTCTTGGGGAGGGGAGGTGGGCCCTCGGACCTCTACCTTCCCTGGGCCCAGGCCGTGAGCTGTGCAGCAGCCGATGCGAGTGTTTGGAGCGGGAGCCCCAGGCCCTTGTCTGTCTGCTCAGCACGGCTGGGCCTGAGGCCGAGGCGGCCCTTACCTCCTAAGCGCCTTTCCGACTGGTTTTCTGCTCTCATCGGGGGACTGGGAGGCCCACGGAGGGCGAGTGATGGGGCCCATGAGGCGGAAGGCAGGGAGACGGCCCCTGCCCCGCTCCCTCGGGCAGGCTGGGGGCGGGAGAGGGGAGGTCACCTTTCTTCCGGGCGGTGTCATCCGGGTCCAGACTCCTCGTCACCGTGACCACCTTGAGGACCAGGTGGTTCCCTCCCTGGCGGATCATGGTCACGACCTGCCGGTGACCGACCTTGACGACGTTCTCATTGTTCACCTGCGGGAGAGGAGGCGGGCGGTGAGTGTGGGGGAGCACGGAGCCCGGCGGAGGGGTCGGACACGGGCGGGCCCCGTGGGAGCAAGGGGGGTCCTCGGGGAAACCGGGAAGCCGAGGCAGGGCCTCCAGCCGGGCGCTGGCCAGGGCTGCTTCCCGGGAGTGAACGTCCCCACCGCTGCCGGGGGACAGGACTACCTCCTGGGTGGCCTGAGCCTCGGAGGCATCCACCCGGGCAGCCCCAGGAGCAGCTGCTGGGCGGCCAGCTTTGCGCGGAAGCCCAGCACAGGCTCCCTGCCCGGTGGGCCTTCTACCTGCATGGTCAGGAGGGAACGCGACACTTGGCTGCCTCGTCCCTCGCCCGGACACCCTCATTCCCTCTGGGCACCCCCTCCTTCCTCCTCTCTGGTCCAGAGGCCAGAAAAGACAGACAGCTTGGCTGGGGTGGCGCTGAGACTGATGGGTCACTCTGCTACTCAGAGGGACGGCCACTCCCGGGACCCTGACCCGAGGGTCACCGGGACCACCTCGGCCGACACGCTGTCCATCAGAGTCCCCTCGGCCCGGAGCTCCTGGTGCCGGTCACAGCCTGACTGTGCCCTCTGACCCCCATCCATCCCTACTGGGCTAGTGCTCGTGGGCTGAGGCACACAGGACCCCAGCGAGGTCTGTCGGGCCGGTGAGGCCTGAGCCCCCTGCCCTCCACCTCTCCGGGGCCCACCACTGAGAGGAAGGCGGGCCTGGCTCAGAGCGGGAACCAAGCTGCCCCTGAGCTACTTCCCCTGATCACCAGGGCTCCATGGCTCCAGCCCGGCCCCCTCCCTCACGCCCCTGGCACCAACACGCCGCCCAGGTGGGCTCTGTCCCCTGCTACCCCTCCCCCACAGCTCCTGGTGTGAGCACTGGGCATGGAGGGTAAAGCCTCTGACCACTCTGAGCACTGCCCAGGTGATCGAGGAATAAGAAGTATCCAACACCCCGCGCCCCCTGCGACTGCCTGGCCCCGTTTGGCTCTGCCTCCCGGCTGCTGCGGATCCCTTAAACGCGGTCAGTGCGGCGGAGCCACAGGCTCACCAGCGGGGTGCGTCTTGCGGACGCAACAGACACCCTAGGAGTCTTTACCGTCTGAGCTACCACGGAATCTGCAGAAACACACTGGAGGGGCTTAATAGCAGAGTGGACGTGACAGAGAAGAGAGTGAACTTCAGTACAGAAATAGACTCATCCAACATGAACAGAGAGGAGGTTTTCAAAAGTGAACACAGTGTTAAGGACTTGAGGGACAACGTCAGAAGGCCTAAGGTGATGAGAATCAGAGGCCCCGAGGGGGAGAAGTCACGAGTCCTAGGAGAGGGAGAAAGAGAAAAAACGACGGCTGAAAAGTTGCCCAACTGGATGAGGGACATTAATGTACAGATTCAAGCAGCCCAGTGAGTCCCAAAAAGGATAAGTGAAAAGTCAGGCCTAGGCACGTCACAGTGAATCCACTGGAAGCTAAAGATAACGTGAAATCTTATTAAAGGAGGCGGAGCAGGGCACGCTGCTCACACAGGAACTGTGTGGACCTCACATCGGAAACTACAGAGACAAGAAGAGCCTGGAACAACATTTTAAACCTGTAAAAAAATAACTGTCAACCTAGAATTCTGTAACCACTTGAAAATACAAGAACGGGGGCAAGATAAAGACCGCTTTAAATAAATGGTGCTTTTGCCAGAGAAGTTGCTGCCAGCAGGCTTGCACTGCAAACAAAGCGAAGGGAAGGTCTCTAAGCTGGAGGAAAAGGACGAGGGGCCTCAGAAGGTGTGAAGAGCCCAGAAATGATAAATGCCGGGCAAAACAGGAAAGATGATTTCGCCCTTATTAAACAGTTCTAGGCAGAAATGATGCTGTTCTGTGGAGTTTCTATTGTGGGTAAGTGTATGTGGGACAATTGTAGTGGGACTAAGGCAGATACATCTATAAGGTTGTCAAGTTTTTATGCTTTATGTAAAGTGGGCACCATGAATTCTGAGCAGATGGAAAAAGTGAAGGATGTACCCTGCCATCCTGGAGCCACCGCTGAAGGGAATGGAAAGAGACAAAGCTGCTGCTGCTGCTGCTGCTGAGTCGCTTCAGTCGTGTCTGACTCTGTGAGACCCCACAGACGGCAGCCCACCAGGCTCCTCCGTCCATGGGATTTTCCAGGCAAGAGTACTGGAGTGGGGTGCCATTTCCTTCTCCAATGCATGAAAGTGAAAAGTGAAAGTGAAGTCGCTCAGTTGTGTCTGACTCTTCGCAACCTCACGGACTGCAGCCCACCAGGCTCCTCTGTCCATGGGATTTTCCAGGCAAGAGTACTGGAGTGGGGTGCCATTGCCTTCTCCAAGAGACAGAGGCAAAAGCAGGTAAAACAGAGTTTTAATTAAGTAGTCAAATAATCCAAAATAAAGCAGAAAAAGGAGAAGAGAGGAGAGCTGAAGAGAAGCAGAAGGCAAGCCGGTATGCCTATGCTGAACAGCATCAGAAATTAATGCGATAAGACTCCAGGTAAAAAGCAGACATTGTTTAAAAAAAAAACCACACACACCATGAAAAGAAGGGCCCAAATATGCTGTCAGCGCACTCAACACAGATTGAAAGGAAATAAATAGAAAAAAATTCCCATAGATGGAGTAGCTATGTTACTATCTCACAAAGTAGACTTCATCCACTTTGAAAAGTGTTTTGGCAATTCCTCAAAAAGTTAAACATAGAGTTTATGATATGATCCAGAAACTCCAGGTCTTGTACATGCCCGAGAGACCTGAAAACACAATCACACAAGTACCTGTACACAGAAGTTCATAACAGTATTATTCATAGCAGCCAAATGGGCTGGAGGAATGAGCCCCTCAGTGGGCAAGAGAGTCCTCTTTGGAGTGACACAGTGTTCCCAGATGAGGCTGGCAACGATGGTTGCACAACTCTGAATATGCTAAAATCCACTGGACTGTGTAATTCACGAGGTTGAAATTTTATGGTATGTAATTTATATATCAACAAACCTGGGGAAAAAAAACAGACTTAAGGAAAAAAGCATTTCCAGAAATAAAGACGAATAGTTCTTAATGATACAAGAGGTCATTCACAAGGAGGATATAACAGGCATAAACGTTTATGCACCTAGTAACAGAGCCTCAGTATGCTGCTGCTGCTGCTGCTGCTGCTAAGTCGCATCAGTCGTGTCCGACTCTGTGCGACCCCGTAGACGGCAGCCCACCAGGCTCCCCCATCCCTGGGATTCTCCAGGCAAGAACACTGGAGTGGGCTGCCATGTCCTTCTCCAATGCATGAAAGTGAAAAGTCAAAGTGAAGTCGCTCAGCCATGTCCGACTCCTAGCAACCCCAAGGACCACAGCCTACCAGGCTCCTCCGTCCATGGGATTTTCCAAGCAAGAGTACTGGAGTGGGTTGCCATTGGCCTCTCTGCTCAGTATAATGAAGCCCAATTTGACAGAATTAAAGAAACACGCAGCTCTTCAAACATAGTAGGAAACTTTAATACCCTTTTCTCAAACTGATGAAACAGACAAAAACATTTAAAAAGACTGCCCGCACCCCTCCAGATAGAGAACCTTGGGAGACATTTTCTTGGTCCAGGTTTTCCGGACTTTGCTGATGTGCCTTGGTGGGAGTCTGTTTTCACCTCTCATACTGGGCACTCACGAATCCCTTTCCATCAAGAACTTGCACCCTTCCATTCTAGAACGTTTCCTTCAATTATTTCCCAAACATTTCTTTCATTTTCTCTTTGAGGTACCTTTATTTCACACACACTGGACCTTCTAAATTATCTTCCCAACTTTCCATGTCTTTCTCTTTCTGGAAGATTCTTTTTCAATTTACTTTTCAATCTATCAAAATGTTCATATCTGCTATAATATTTTTTTTAATTTCAAGAGCTCTTTTGTTCTCTGTTACTTTATAAAAGAGCATTTTGTTCTTAAAAGATGCAATATCTTTTATCTCACTGATCACATTAATAATGTCTTTTCATGATCTTATTCTCCCTGCATAATCTGTTTCCTCTTTTTCTTCCCTTCACAATATATCTGTTTTGGGCTTTGTCTTTCACATTAATTGTCTTTCACATTTCACCAATGTCTGGTGCTCCTTGTCAGGAAGCTCGTGTTTAAGGGTACTCCCCGGCCTGCCAAAGCCCTGACTTCTATCCTAGCCAGTGACTTTGTGAATACTGACAAACCGATCCGAAACTTTACATGAAAAGGCAAAAGACCCAAAATAGCTAATGCAGTACTGAAGAAGCACAAAGTCGGGTGCCTGACATTGCCTGACTTCAAGTGTTACTATAAAACTTCGCCAATCAAGTGCTGGTCAAAGAACAGACAAATAGATCCACGGAATAGAACAGAGAGCCCAGAATAGACCCACACAAAAACAGGAACTGATCTTTGACAAAGGCACAAAGGCAATTCAGTGGACAAAAGCTCGTCTTTTCAACAATGGTGCTGGAACAATGGGACACCCACATGCAAAAAAAGAAAAAAAAAAATCTAGACACAGACCTTGCCTTACACCGTTCACAAAAATTAACCTCAAACGTGTCACAGACCTAAACGTAAAACACAAAAATTATAAAACTTCTGGAAAATAATGTAAAAGAAAATCTAGGTGACCTTGAATTTAGCAATGGCTTCTCAGATAAGACACTAAAGGTACCATCCGTGAAAGGAAGAATTGATAAACAAGACCTCATTAAGATGAAAAACTGCAAAATACACTGTGAAGAGAGGAGGGCAAACCAATGGGAGGGAATTTTAGCAAAACACACGTCAGATAAAGGACTGGCATCCAAATACACAGGGAACTCTTCAGTTCAGTTCAGTCGCTCAGTCGTGTCCGACTCTTTGAAACCCCATGAATTGCAGCACGCCAGGCCTCCCTGTCCATCACCAATGCCTGGAGTTCACTCAGACTCAGGTCCATCAAGTCTGTGATGCCATCCAGCCATCTCATCCTCTGTCGTCTCCTTCTCCTCCTGCCCACAATTCCTCCCAGCATCAGAGTCTTTTCCAATGAATCAGCTCTTCGCATGAGGTGGCCAAAGTACTGGAGTTTCAGCTTTAGCATCATTCCTTCCAAAGAAATCCCAGGGCTGATCTCCTGTAGGGTGGACTGGTTGGATCTCCTTGCAGTCCAAGGGACTCTCAAGAGTCTTCTCCAACACCACAGATCAAAAGCATCAATTCTTCGGCTCTCAGCTTTCTTTATAGTCCAACTCTCACATCCATACATGACCACAGGGAAAACCATAGCCTTGACTACACAGATCTTTGTTAGCAAAGTAATGTCTCTGCTTTTGAATATGCTATCTAGGTTGGTCATAACTTTTCTTCCAAGGAGTAAGTGTCTTCTAATTTCATGGCTGCAGTCACCATCTGCAGTGATTTTGGAGCCCCCCAAAATAAAGTCTGACACAGTTTCCATTGTTCCCCCGTCTATTTCCCATGAAATGATGGGACTGGATGCCATAATCTTCCTTTTCTGAATGTTGAGCTTTAAGCCAACTTTTTAACTGAACTGAACTGAAAGTAAACTTTAGTTAATAATAACGTATCAACATTGTATCAGTGTTGGTTCATCACTGTAACAAATTGTACCACATCGGAGCAAGATGGAAAAACACAGAAATGGGCAGGCAAGGAGGAGTGACAGAGGAAGTACAGGGAACTCTGTACTTCTGTTCTGTTTCTCCCTAGAAATTCAAAACCTGCTTAAGATAAAGGTAGAGTCGCAGATGTAGAAAATGAACGTGCTTACCAGGGGCTGAAGGGGGGGAGGGATACACTGGGAGGTGGAGACTGACAAACACCCACTGCTGTACTGGAGGGGTGGCCATGCCCTCCTCCAGGGGGTCTCCCGCACTGCAGGAGGACTCTTTACTGTCTGAGCTACCAGGGAAGCCTTGTGTTGACAGACCACGGATCAGGACCTGCCGCACAGCACAGGGCGCTTGACTCAACACCCCGTAACAGCCTATGTGGGAAAAGAGTCTTAGAAAGCGTGGGTACATGTGTCACGGACTCATTTTGCTGTACACCTGGAACTAAAACAGCGTTGTAAATCAACTCTACTCTAATAATTTAAAAAAACTGCTCGGAGAAATAGTCTATTAATTAAAAAGGAAGCTCATCTCTACATTTTCTATGACGGAATGTTGTCCTATGAGTAACCAAGAGCAGAGAGACTGCTCTTCCCTATCGCCAAGGCCTCATCAGCCAGCGGCAGCATCACCAGGCGGGCGGTTCCAGCGCCTCCACGCCGCCCCCGCACGGGCCCTCCCGGCGCAAGCCCCAGCCTCCTCTCGCCCTGCCGGAGAGCAGTCCAGGCGGCCCTGTGTGGAAAGACAAAGTCTCACGCTAAAAGCACAGCCACAACTCCACTATCACAGCTGGAGGCAACCCTCGTCCCTGCGGTCAGGAAGGACCCCATCACGGCTGTCTCGGAAGTGTCCCCACGACGACAGGCGCTTCACTGGGACCAGGAGCAGAGCACGAGCCGCCCGCTGTGTTGCTGCCATGACTCCGAAGTCTTTTTCACTCTTCAGCCTCCCCGGTTCCTCCTTTTTCCCTCCCGGGCCACGTGCTGAAGCAGGGAAGCCGTCACCCGCTCTTGGTTTTGCGGACCGCGTGTCCCTGTCTTCTGTTCGCCCATCCTTTGCGGGCTGGAGGCTGGGACCCACTTCAGGTCTGCCTTGTGCCAGGTGGACGCCACAGGTGGGGCCGTGCGCCCCCATCAGAGCCCTCGAGTGTTGGCTTGAGGCTTTCTGGGATGTTAAGACTCATGGATGGGTTTGCGCACGGTCAGCCTGATCCACGCCCCGTTAGTTGGTCAGTAACATTTCCAGCAGCCGCGGACGGTCACGGCCTGGATCACTTACTGCCGGGGGGCTGTGAAACGGTGATATTCTACTTAGGGTGTGCCTTCTCCATTTATCATGTGGAATAATCTGTAAAGAGAAACTTCCCCTTCTCAACTGTTTGACTGCCCCGAGGGACAGTGTCTTTAAGAGGAAACTGCTTCACTCTTCCTGTTTGCCAGCTTCCAGAGTAATGAACTTGTTCCTCCAAGTGACCCATTTTCGAATGTAAACTGGTACAACCACTGTGGAGAACAGGATGAAGAGTCCTTAAAAAACTAAAAATTATCACCTGGTCCTGCAGTCCCGCTCCAGGGGAGACACCGGGAGAAAACCATAGTCCAAAGAGACACATTCACCCGGAGCTCACTGCAGCGGGACGTGGAAGCAGCCTGCGTGTCCACTGACAGGGGGATGGGTGAAGAAGATGCGGTATGTACACACAACGGCATATCATTCAGCTGCAGAAGAACAAAATAACGCCATCTGCAGCAACGCGGACGGACCGAGAGGCTGTCATCCTCAGTGAATTACGTGGGTCAGACAGAGCCAGACCACACCAAATGACGGTACTTATACGTGCAACCTAATTAGAAAAATGAAACGAACTTATCGTCTACAGAAACAGACACAGACATGCAGATATCGAAAGCAAACTCACGGTTAGCAAAGGAGAAACATGGGGTTAGGGGGGTAGATCAGAAGCTTGCGATGAACACACACACACACACACACACACACACACACACACACTAGCACGGAGAACTCTACTCAATATTCAGTGATAACCAACATGGGAAAAGAAAGTAAAGAATAGATGCCTGCGTTTGCATAACTGAGCCACTCGAGGGTACCCCTGAAACAGCGCTGCAGCTCAACGATACTCCAGTCAAAATTTAAAGAGAAAGCGACCCCTTCTTTAAAAGTGCCATTATGAATTCAGGGAAGTTTAAAAAAAAACGTATTTACTACATCTGAATTCGTTGCAATTACTATGTTTTGTGTTTAAACACACTTTTGATTTAGAATGGTTTTAGATTTAGAGAAAAATTGTGATGATAGAGCAGGGGATCCCTCGCCCCTGACCCCGTCTCCCCTGTTACAAACCTGTTACATACAGATGGTATCTTTGTCACAAATACACTGTTACTAATTAAAGCCCACATTTAATTCAGATTTCCTTAATTGTTACCCAGGGTCCCACCCAGGGCAACAGGTGGCGTTTAGGCTCCCCTGGGCTGTGACAGCTCAGACCTGCCCTGCTTTCGCTGAGCTGGACGGTTTTGAGTAGCCGCCAGGAGTTTGTGGGGTTTCACCCCAGCGAGGAGGGCGGCGGGTCAGGGGAGGAAGTGCCCCTCCTCCACCCCCAGGGCAGCTGGCGGCTGCGGGCACCGCTGCCCTGCGCACCTGGACGAAGGGAGCTCGAGAGGCTGTCCTCTCTCTTCAGCCCACACTGTCCTCTTTGGAAGGAGGTCACTGGGCACAGCCACCCCCAAAGGGTGGCTCTGAGGGTCAGACCATCCACATGCACTTCAGGGATTCTTCTGCCGTGAACTTGTTGCTTCCGCTTCTGCAGTCCTCGGGGGTTTATTTCCGTCGTCAAGACCCAGCAGCGCTCTGCATGGTGGCGCAGATCGCCCCAGCTCGGGCTATCGGGAGCTGTGTACCCCCGAGGCCTCTGGTTTCCCCAAGTCCCACCTTTCTGGCCCCGCAGGAAGCTCTGGGCTTCTCTCCCTCTCGGCGGCTTGGTCCCGCCTGAGCTCGGGAGGAGCATCTAGGTCACCCCTGCGCCCGATCCATGTGACTCTAAGCGTCTTCAGCACCGCCCCTGCTTGCTGATGAGACACGCGTTCAAGGCTCTCTGTGAGTTCATAGATCATTTCAGCTGACTTTTAGAGTAGCAGGCTTTTCCTTCTTTGATTTTATATTTGTATCTCTTTATCTTTGCTAAAAAAAAATCTGGGTTCCTAATGACTGAAGCTCCAATACTTTGGCCATCTGATGCGAAGAACTGACTTACTGGAAAAGACCCTGATGCTGGGAGAGATTGAAGGTGGGAGAAGGGGTCAACAGAGGATGAGATGGTTGGATGGCATCACAACTCGATGCACATGAGTTTGAGCAAGCTCTGGGAGATAGTGAAGGGCAGGGAAGCCTGGCGTGCTGCAGTCCATGGGGTCTCAAAGAGCCAGACAACTTAGTGACTGAACCACAACAAGGTAATGACTTATTTTCTTGCCCTCTTATCTATTTATCTGTCTGTCTGCCTGTCCACCCATCTGTCTGTCTATCCATCCGTCCATTCGTCCATCTGTCTGGACACTTATCTATCACCTGGCATTTATCTATCACCTATCACTAGACAGTTTCAGGCGAACATCATCAGTATCGTTACTAACAAAATTACTGAAAAGATTTCTTTCCATTGCGCAGTGGTGTACAAACTGATACTTGAAATAATTTCCCCGTTAATGCCATTAGTTTCATTTGTGGTTATGTTCATTTATATTACTTTGGTTTTCAAAATGTCGAGTTAATTGTGAAGTATTCACTCGACTTCATAATCTAATCTACAGCAATTTGTCCTCAGAAGAGTCTTTTCTCTCTCTTCCTGTGCTCTACCTTAAGGAAAACACTAAATTAAAAAACATTCCTGTATAATACTTTAAGAGAATACTACCTTGTAAAATAAATGTGGTTCTTTTTTAGCCAGCACAGGCAACGCCCCCCCCGCCAAACCCCCACAACACTTCTGTGTGAGGACTGTCCTTCTGTTAAAAAGAACAAGCACACACCTGTGTGAGCCTATCTACGTGCATCCCCACACGCACATGTACGAGAGCGTGTGTGCACACGAGTGTACGTGTGTGTGTACACCTGTGTCCACTCCCCACCTTCCGGTCACCCGTCTCTCGCGCATTCTTGCTTCCATGTGACTAGGCACCCCCAGAGGCAGTGCCGGCCGTTTGCAGTGCCCAGGTCCCCTGGAGACGGGGCGGGGTCACCCAGGGTCCAGCCGGATGCAGGAACTGGCAAGGATCAGGGGTGCCAGGCCGCGTGCAGAGATTCTCGGCTCCCTGACAGCCCCCGCGGTCCTCGCCGGTTCCTCCATCTGGCTGGACCCTGGGTCCCCCATGTCTCCAGGGGACCCGGGCATCACTTGGCCTCGGTCTGCGGGGCCCCGAGGGGCATGTCTGTCTCCACGTGCTCCCTAGCCGCGGCCCAGGGTCCTGCACTCGGGGTCTCTGAGTCCCCGTGACCCCAGGCTCCCAGACCGTGCTGCTGCAGGCTTTTCGCCCCCGCACGCTCGGCGTTTATGCCGCCTGCTGCCCCCCTGCCCCGGGAGCAGGCAGCGCAGGTGCGGCTCTCCCCTGGGCCTCACCAGTCAGGTCCCTGAAAACCCTGCCGTGGCGAAGACGCACGAGGGACACGACTCAAAAGGCGCCGGTGGGCAGACCCCCGGCTGAGTGGGGCTGTTGCCCACCCCTCGGGAGAGGCTGCAGGCCACGCACGTCCAGCAGGTTTTAGTGGGGGGTGCGAGCCCATGCGGGAGTTGGGGCATGATCACATCCTCACTTGTCTCCAACCACAGTTTATTCAAACCCCAGTCTTGTCTCCTCCTGATTAGAAGGCGATCCCTCTAGACCCGGGTCCCTCCCTCAGCTCCAGGCAGGGCCCCACTTGGGCTCAGACACAGGCTGGCCGGACTCCCGCTGTGCTCCTTCAAGGATGCCCTGAGCTCCCCTTGGCCTTCGGGAGAGCGTCTATTCCCTCCACAGTCAGACCAAGAGACAGGAGGGAGAGAGGCACCGTCCCTCGTCCAGGGTGACTGCGTTACCTGTCCTGGGACTCTCTCCTAGGACCACTCTGGGAGAAGAGAGGGTGCCCTGGGATCCCCAGTGCCCCTCTCAGCAGCCCGGATTGCCCTGGTCCAGCGGCTTCTGCTGGGGGCCCGCTCCAGCCCTGCAGCCCTGTCCTCACTCCCTGTAAAGATGCTGCAGGCGAGACCCCGGGCTGGGAGCAGGCTGCTCCCTTGTCCCAGCGAGCTCGAGGGCCCAGTGTCCAGCACCGGTTTAGAGCTGGCGGCTTCCTCCCCGCCCTGGCTGAGCATCGAGGTGCGTGGTGGGGCCACAGACGCGTGTCGGTGTCCACTGTGCTGGCGTGTGGCTGTGTGTGCCCGTGGAGGGCGTGTCCCCGGCTGGGCCTCAGGGCTCCCTGTGCAGCAAGGGGCGGGGCCTGCACACCAGCAGGTGAAGGACGACTCCAGGTCCTCACGTGAGAGCACACTGAGTGGGCACCAGCGGGGTGTCCCCGCACTGAGGACCTGCGCGGTTACACCACTGAACCCCGTGGGCAGTAGGACAGCAGCCCCCCAGCCTGGCCCCCGCACGGCCTGGCCTCAGGGCCTCGCCAAGTCTGAGTCTGCCCCCCATGGCCGCAGAGAGCCGACCAGCCCAGCTCTCCATTAGGCACCTCACTGGTCCTGGGCAGAGGACGTCGCGGGGGTTGTGTCTGATAAGCCGGAAGCAGCAGGCTTTCGATGCCTTATCCGCAAATGCAAGTGGGGAGGTGAACCCCACAAAAGTGCTCTGAGATGCCCTGGAAGCTCTGTGGTCGGGCAGGCGGCAGGACTCCACTGCACGGGCTGAGGTGAATGCACAGGCACATGCAGGAGGCCTGGCAGCCCTTTTGGAGTCAGGAGGCAGAGTGTGCCACGTGGGAGCATGTGTTCCCCACCCGCCTACAAAGCCCTCTGTGAGGCTGTGGCAGAGTGGGGCCCAGGGTGAGAGCGTGGATAGTCTGCAGCAGGTCCCAGGCTGCAGGGCAGGCCACTCGGCCACCACTCGGCCCAGTGACACTGAGTGTCCAAGCAAAGGGGATGCTCTGAGGAGTGTCTGGTGGGCAGAGAGCTTGGGGACCTGGAGCTGCCTGATGCCCCACCTGCACGTGACTCCTTTTGAGAAACGCCTGTTGGCTCGTGAGCCTCAAGGGCCTGAGGCCCCAGTGCTGCTGCTGCTGCTTGCCGAGACTCACGTGGTCGGGGGAGGGACCACTTCATCAGACTCCTTGGTTCGTTCTGAGCCAGCACAGCAGATGGACGGCAAAGGCAGCGGCCTGCCCTGAGGCCAGGGCAGCACCCAGCACCGCCCTCCCGCTCCCTGAGCCCCAGGTGCGGAGAGGGCGGGGCTGGGTCCCTCCCCTCCTATAAAGCAGGAAGGAACCCCCGCTTCCAGAACAACCTCAGTGGGGGCCTGAGCCATCTCACCGCCAGTGTCCCACCTCCTGACCCCGCCCCCTTCTGTCCAACCAGGGGCACCTTCCCCGTGTGCCCCTCCTGCAGCCCTGCTCATCCCCCTTGCCTCCCCTTCCACGATGTGCCAACAGCCTGGCCTCCTCAGCTGCAGGCCAGACGCCCCAGGGCCTCAGCTGCCCCAGGGTGGGGACCCTCCTCCGTCTGGGCTCCCCCACCCTCCCAGGACCCCTCACCTTAAGCCTTCCAAAGAGGGTGCTCAATCGAGACTCTGGTGACCGCCCCCCCACCTCACCCGCCACTGGGGACGGGCAGGGGCACCAGGCTGCAGGGCAGGCCACTCGGCCACCACTCGGCCCAGTGACACTGAGTGTCCAAGCAAAGGGGATGCTCTGAGGAGTGTCTGGTGGGCAGAGAGCTTGGGGACCTGGAGCTGCCTGATGCCCCACCTGCACGTGACTCCTTTTGAGAAACGCCTGTTGGCTCGTGAGCCTCAAGGGCCTGAGGCCCCAGTGCTGCTGCTGCTGCTTGCCGAGACTCACGTGGTCGGGGGAGGGACCACTTCATCAGACTCCTTGGTTCGTTCTGAGCCAGCACAGCAGATGGACGGCAAAGGCAGCGGCCTGCCCTGAGGCCAGGGCAGCACCCAGCACCGCCCTCCCGCTCCCTGAGCCCCAGGTGCGGAGAGGGCGGGGCTGGGTCCCTCCCCTCCTATAAAGCAGGAAGGAACCCCCGCTTCCAGAACAACCTCAGTGGGGGCCTGAGCCATCTCACCGCCAGTGTCCCACCTCCTGACCCCGCCCCCTTCTGTCCAACCAGGGGCACCTTCCCCGTGTGCCCCTCCTGCAGCCCTGCTCATCCCCCTTGCCTCCCCTTCCACGATGTGCCAACAGCCTGGCCTCCTCAGCTGCAGGCCAGACGCCCCAGGGCCTCAGCTGCCCCAGGGTGGGGACCCTCCTCCGTCTGGGCTCCCCCACCCTCCCAGGACCCCTCACCTTAAGCCTTCCAAAGAGGGTGCTCAATCGAGACTCTGGTGACCGCCCCCCCACCTCACCCGCCACTGGGGACGGGCAGGGGCTGACCCAGGCCTGCTCCTCTGGGGGAGAAACCCCTGACCTGGCACAAACCCTGAGGGCCCCGGGGAAGGTGTGGGCTCAGGTGGGCCTGACTCAGGCTGGGGAATCCTAACGTGGCTGATGTACGTGGTGTGTTCAAAAGAATCATTTTGCCCTTAACGCAGAAGGGCAGTTGCTACAAAAGGCCCTCCAGGCGGTCGCCCACAGACTGACAGGCGTAATTACGGTTGACGTGGGCTTGAAAGAAGGGGCGCTGCTGGTGGAGCCCCTATAGGGGCCTCTGTGCCCGCCTCACAGCCTCTTGCTTCCCCGCCGCCCGTGACTCAGACAAGAGGTCCCAGAAGAGGGAGTCTGGAGACACCTGGCGAGCCCGCGGGCTGGGCCGGGCCCACCTGTCCCACCGAGCTGGCTCCTGGGCCAGCGGCCACTCCTCTGCCAGCTCATGGGGTGGTGGCTGCACCACGCTGTCCCCAGGACCAGGCCAGGCGCCCGAGGGCACCGGACACTCGGATGGAACCTCAGGGACACGCTGGAGCCCCAGTCTCTGCCACTGTAACCTCCCGGCGTAACCAGAGCGGGTTAAGTTCACACACACGTTTCCAGGTTCACAGCCAGAGAGACACGCTGGGGACCCAGCACACCTGTCGTTCCGCCACCGTCTCGACCATCGCCTGGCCTCAGCTAAGCGTCCATGGAACACTGCCGGACTGCGTGCCGAAAGCAAGGGCAGTGGAGAGCAGGGTGGAGGCTGCTCAAAAACGCACAGAACAGCCGTAGAGCCCAGGAACCCCTCTTCTGGGCATGTGCCCCAGAGCAGGGACGAACAGACACCCGTGTGCCAACGTTCGTGGCGTCGTGACTCCCAACAGCTAAATCATGTAAAATGCCCAAGTGTCCATGGATGGATGAAGGCAGAAAGGGTGGTCCCTCAGCCTTAAAAAGGAAGGAAATTCTGACATCTGCGGCAACGTGGACGAATCTCGAGGGCATCATATTCGGGGATAAGAAGCCAGGCGGCAGACTTTGACCAGGTGAGCGTCTGGTGGGGGCGGGGCTTCAGTCTGCGGAGATGGAGCGTTCTGGGGATGGGCCGGGTGACGGTGCGTAACTGTGCGAACGACTGCACCTAACGCCACTCAACCGGGCACTTAAAGTGGTGAAGACGCTAAGTTTCATGTTTCGTGCATTTGCCACAGTTAAAAAAATTATCTATCTATATCTATCTATATATGTATTTTTTAAGGGAAAGGCATGATCTGAGGTCCGGGAACCAGGTCCCGGCTCTGTGCCCCTCCACTGGTCCCTGGGAGCTGCCCTTTGGGGCAGGGTGTCATCTCTAAGACGGGCCGACAGTGGGTGACTTCACAGGGACCCAGAGGA
The DNA here is from genome assembly GCA_006408675.1 of Madoqua kirkii. Taxonomy (NCBI): domain Eukaryota; kingdom Metazoa; phylum Chordata; class Mammalia; order Artiodactyla; family Bovidae; genus Madoqua; species Madoqua kirkii. Next base: position 28,194 of record SJYC01076659.1, read on the forward strand.
CCAAGGACATGCACACAAGTGCCCCCCGAGCCTGGGCCAGGGCGGCAATGGGGTGACCGTGGCTGACTGTGGACACCCTTCCCCTGACTCGGTGGGAGGGTGGGGCCCCGGGCAGGCCAGGGTCCCGCGGGATGGAGCACAGCTGCGGGCGCAAGCGTGAGGCTGAGGCCCCACCCGAGGGGTGGTGGGCACCGAGCTTCATGCTGGCCCCCCTGCCGGGGCCAGGACACCTGGGCGGTGTGACCCGGTGAGAGCTCGGCAGAGCCCCAGGGAGCCCCGCCTGCGTGTCACACGTCACACGGGGCTGAAAGCAACTCGTCCACTCTTACTCACTGGCTGGCTGGCGCCAAGAGGACCCGAGAGGCTCCTTGGCCCTGCTGTCCACCTGGGTGTCTCATCCCCGTCTTGCATCCCTGGAAGCCGGGCTGCCCTGATCCGGATCCTGAGCTTGCGCGCCCAGGGCAGAGTCTGGCAGGGAGCTCCAAGCACTTTCCCTCCTGGGCCTCCTCCCGAGCAGCTCACAGCACTTGGGCGGGAGGAGGCCCTGCCTGGCGGTGAGAGGCTGCGTTGGCGTTGGCTGAACACGCGTTTCCACCTGGGTGGTGCTCTCTGGGTGTCGGCAGGCATGGCCGCCCGGACTACCGTGAGGGTCGCCCCGGGTGGGGCCCTCGTCCAGCCTGCACTCCGCTCATCTTGCTGGGACCCCCCTCCCCCAAAGGGTGCCTTCTCCAACCTGTTTTGAGGCCAGGGGACAACAATGGGGGCCGGTGTGCATTTTCCAAGGGTGAGGGGCCCCCGTCCTGGTCAGATTCTAAAGCAGGATCCCATGCACAAGGCGGGGAAGAGTCCCCTAGGAGGGAAGCAGGCCCGCCAGCAATCGCTCAGCTGTACAGTCCACCTCGCACGTAAACGGTGAGCGCTCGATGGGCGTGGATAATGGGCAGCTGCCGTGGCAAGCTCTTTGAAGGTGCCTTCAAAAGTGGAACGCATGGGACCCCCCTGGCAGCCCAGTGACTAGGCCTCTGCTCTCCGTGAAGGGGGCCCAGGTTCGATCCTGGTCAGGGAACGAGGGCCCACATGCTGTAACTAACAGCCCACAATTAAGACCCGGTGCGGCCCAGTAAATAAAGCGTGAAACGCAGCACGACCACATGCCCCAGCCATTACCACCCTGGGTGTGTCCCCCGAAGATGCGAAAGCGGCTGCGACAGGCGTCTGCACACCCACGTCCAGAGCAGCATTTTCACAACAGCCAAGTGGTGGAAACACCCTTGTTGTTCAGTAACTAAGGCGTGTCTGACTCTTTGCGACTCCATGGACTGCAGCACACCAGGCCTCCCTGTCCATCACCATCTCCGATGTTTGCTCCAACTCATGTCGATTGAGTCAATGATGCCATCCAACCATCTCATCCTCTGTCATCCCCTTCTCCTCCCACCTTCAATCTCTCCCAGCATCAGGGTCTTTTCCAATGAGTCAGCTCTTTGCGTCAGGTGGCCAAAGGATTGGAGCTTCAGCATAATCCCTCCTTTACAGACCCTCTTTCCAAATACAGTCACATCTGAGGGGCTAGGGGGTCAGGACTACACATCTTCTGGAGGACACAGGTCAGCCCCCAGGATCCTGGCTCAGTCACGTCCTCACAAGGTCGCAGGGAATTCTCTGGCTCGGGCACAGCTTTGCGTGCTGACCTGCGCTTGGAGCCACCATGGCCCCCTGTAGAATGACACAGCGTTTGGCCAGCTGCCTCCCTGAGGAGCACAGCACAGAGCAGAATGGACGCCAGGCCCTGTGGGCACAGGCCGGATCGTCTGCCCTGGTGGGCCCCTCATTAAAGGGCCAGCCCTCTGAGGACCCTAGTGCTGGGCACACACTCTTTGTGCCAAAGCCCTTTTATCGGAGAAAGAGACGATGAGCAAAAGGAAAGAAACTGCAGTTGACATGAGCAATCAGCACATGCCTCTTGAGCTTAAAAAAAAAAAGTGAGCTTTCAACACCCCTGGATCTAGGGGTTCCATCGGGGGTACGAGGGGGCATCCCTGGCCCCCAGCTCGGGTGGTGTCTGGCCCATATCACAGCCCCTCCCACCAGAGCCAGGGCTGAGCCACCAAATGCCTCTCGGGGGAGGGGTGGTGGCCGCTCAGTGTGGCCGGGAGAGTAGACTCTGCAGGTGAGCTGCCTGGCGGAGACCCTGAGGGAAGAACCCTGGTCCCTCATAGCTCACGTCCCCGCTGAAGCCAAGGGAGCCAAAGAAACCGATGCAAGGGGCTGCTCAAGCCTCCTGCCGGCTCCACGTGCGGCCTGGGACCCTGGAGGTCCAGCCCCTGCCCCGCCCATCCCTGGGATTCTCTGCAACAGCCACCCGGCCCTTCCGTGTTCCCCTGATTTTTTTGAGTATGCAGACCTTAGGGAAAACTGAGGGGCTTCCCCAGTGGTCCAGTAGTTAAGATCCGCCTGCCAGTGCAGGGCAACGGGTTCAGTCCCTGACCCTGGAAGTTCCCACATGCCTCGGAGCGCTCAGCCCGTGCCCACAGCTACTGACCCCAGCGCCCCAGAGCCGGCACGCCGCAGTAACAGACGCCGCCGCAAGAGAAGCCCGCGCGGCAACTGAGGACAGCCCCCGTTCCCCGCAACCGGAGAAGAGCCCGCAGAGCAACAGAGACCCAGCGCAGCCAAAAGTAAGTAAATAAAATTTAAAAGAAAACTGAGGTGAAATTCACGTAAAGTCCCCCCTCGTAATTAGTGGCCTTTAGTTCACCCACAGTGCTGTGCTCCCACCCCTCCAGCTGCTTCCAGAACATTCTCAATGCCCCCAGAGTAAACCCCCAACCATGAGCTGTCAGACCCACTTCCCCTCCCCCAGCCTCTGGGGGGCTGGTTTAGTCGCTCAGTCGTGTCTGACTCTTCGTGACCCTGTGGACTGTAGCCCGCCAGGCTCCTCTGTCCGTGGGAGTCTCCAGGCAAGAATACCAGACTGGGTTGCCATTTCCTTCTCCAGGGGGTCTTCCCGAGCCAGGGATGGAAGCTGGGTTTCCCGCACTGCAGGAGGGTTCTTTACGGGGGAAGCCCTGGCAATCACTCATTTCTGTGCCTCCCGTCTCCATGGATTTGCTCCTCCTGACACATCGCACGGCCATGGAATCACGCAGGAGGCGGCCTGAGCGCCTGCTCCGGGCAGCACCACGTCTTCCCAGCTCATCCGCGCTCTACCGCGTCACTGCTTCCGAGCGTGCTCTGCGTGAGGGCTGCTCCGCTGCAGGGACCCCCGAGGGCTCTCACGGGAGCCCGGGCGGCTGGGCCCCCCGCCTGGACTCCTGTTCTGCCTCTCTGAGGAGAAGGAAGAAGGGCCAGCATTTGCCCGGCACTTTCCCTAGGGGTGGGGGGCAGGAGCCCCCGAATCCTCGCTGCACCCAGAAGGCAGGTCTCGTCACTGTCTGTTCACATACGGGAGCCCATGGGGCCGAGACCACCAGGTTTCCCACCTACAGGGGGGGTGCCGGGCCCCTGTGCACGGGTCAGGGAGCTGGGTGGGTGCCTTGCAGGTGGGCGACTCCAGGGCCCTGAGCAGGGGGGGCTGGCGGAACGTACGCTCCCCCACCCCCATCCCCCACCCCTCCCCAGCACTGAATGCGGCAGGGAGGACACCGGAGGGAAGACCAGGTCCACCAGACAAGCTGAGAAAGTGATGCTACAGTCCCGAGAAACTGAAAGCCCCTCAGTCGTGCCCCATGGACTATAAACATATAATGCAGTCCATGGGATTCTCCAGGCCAGAACACTGGAGTGGGTAGCCATTCCCTTCTCCAGGGGATCTTCCCAACCCAGGGATCGAACCCAGGTGTCCCACATCGTGGGCGGATTGTTTGCCAGCTGAGCCACCGGGGAGGCCCACAGTCCGATACAGTCCCTACAAATACGCTCCCTCCCTCCTGTCACCAATCCCTCCGTCCATCCGTCTGTCCACCTATGCGTTATCCACCCAGCCTGTCCTCCTGTTCTATCTTGCCATGTAGCCACCCACCCTAATTCTCATCGACCTATCTGTCTGTCTGTCTGTCCACTCACCCATCCCTCCATCCGTTGGACCAGCTAATATCCGTGAGGTTGAGCACTAGGTGACACACTGTGAACGGACAACTGAGGAGGATGGTCGACTGGCGGGAGCCTGGGCCTCTGCCGCAGCACGCATGCGGGAGGTCTCAATGAGGAGCCAGGCGGGCAGCCCGGCCCAACGCTCAGGGGGCTCAAAAGCCTGAGAAGAACAGGCAGGGACCTCGGGCCCTGGAGAGCCAGGGGAAGACATGGATACTGGCCAAGGACCAAAGGAACGGAGCGTGGTGAGGCTTTGGGAACGAGGTGGGTGCTGGGCCTGACTCCACAGACACTCATGCTCCCCTCCGGGGCCCTGAGCACAAGCCCAGCACCCCGGGTCTGGGCCATCAGAACTCAGCATCAGACCATGAGACCTATGTGTCTGGTCACCAGGGCTGAAGGCCACCCACAGCTGCCAGAGGACATCAGCCCAGAAGACCCCCGCACTCCCCACCTCTGCCCGGCTTCAGGCTGAGCCGCCCCCCCCTCCCCCCCACCGTGGCCGGAAGCCGGGGGGGCTGGGCCAGCTGTAAATGCAGGGCCAGGCTGGGCCGTCGTGCTTCTTTTTTTGTTAAAGTTCAGGTCTGTTGGACTGTGCTGAGCATGAGGCTGGGCCTAAAATAAACCGGAGCTGCGTCAGCGTGTGGGCTGGCTCTGCAGGCTGGAGGCCGCTCCTCGGAGGCTGGGGGCTGCGGTGGCGTGCTGCTGTGCCGTCCCCAGGGAGCGCTTCCCCTCGCCCCGCCCCCAGGAGAGGCCAGCTGCCACCTCCCGAGAGCGCAAGGGCAGAGCAGCTGGCCCGTGGCCTGGAGCCGGGAGCCTGGCCGACACAAGGCTGCACTCAGCGCCCTGCTGAGCGCTCAGAGCTGGAGCCTTTCATGTGGATCAGGGGCCAGATACCCTGGATTTGGCTCTGACTTCATGGGCCAGGGAGCCACGGGGGGCGGAGGGGAGGCAGCACAAAGCAGACGCTGCTTCTCCCACAAGGAGACAAGCATGGCCTTTCCTGAGCCCCTTCAAGTGCAGGGCTTCAGGCTGTGCCCCAGATGAAGGAGGAGCCCCCCAGATGAAGCTGGGGAAGGGCTAGGGCATGTCTGCTCATCTCCTCCCTCCCTCAGGGGCTCCCAAGCACTGGGTTCTAGGGGACAGGGTTTGGAAATGTCTGGCTCTGCCCAGCACCCAGCTGGCTCTTCCATCTCTCTGTAATCCTGATGTGGTTTGTGGCAGCAGCATCCCCCAGATTCTAAAGTGAGTAATTCCCCAGTCTCCCTTGACACTATGGAAGGCGTGCAGCAGAGTCCAGCCAAGGAGATGCAGGTGCAGATCTGCCGGCCATCCTAGGGGAGTTTGGCTTCTCTAATACAGGTGCTAATCAGACGTTTCCTTTGGCTTTCTTGATTGGAATATGGAAGCTAGGGCTGGACCTTCAGCAGCCATTCTGTGACAGTGAGGTGCTGGCCATGCTAATTCAAGCTACTGGATGCTTGACCTGTTGAGCTACTGCTTGTAAGCTCAGGTGGTAAAGAATTTGCCTGCAATGCAAGAGACCTGAGTTCAACCCCTGGGTCAGGAAGAACTCCTTTCTCCCTATCCCAGTGTTTCTTCCTGGAGAATTCCATGGACAGAGGGGCTATACATTCCACGGGGTCCCAAAGAATTGGACCTGACTGAGTGACTAACACCTTCCACATACTTTTTGGACTTCCCTGGTGGCTCAGGTGGTAAAGAATCTGCCTGCCATGCAGAGGGCTGGGTTTGATCCCTGGGTCAGGAAGATCCCCCTGGAGAAGAAAATGGCTACCCACTCCGGTATTCTTGCCTGGAGAATCCCATAGACAGAGGAGCCTGGCGGGTTACAGTCCATGGAGTTGAAAAGAGTCAGACACAACTGAGTGACTAACAGTGAACTACAGATTAAGAGATCAAATAACTTTCTATTTGTTTTAAAACTGCTGTTTAATGTGGTTATCTTTAAAGTGGAAGCCAGTCCCTCACTGAGAAACCTGTTAAGGTGTTGTCCAACTCAGAGGTTCCCCATCCCTGGGTCCTGGTCTCTGTGATGTTATGCCTGCAGCCCTGATAAGGAGCCAGAAGGATGAATCCCTGCCTAAACCAGCTCTTCAGGAAGGCAGGACTCTCTTGCCTCCTCAGCCAGGAGAGGACACCCAGTCCTCCAGGACGGGTGGGGACATGACGTGCAAGCTGGGGCCAGTCTGTCCACATCTCCTTCCCACTTCCCCTAACAGGAAACCCAAGTGATGGCCCTGTGTAGCCTCATTCCCATCCCTGCTGCCCTTCGGATGCAGCTGGCTTGGCTGGGCGAGGCATGCCTCAGTGGACACATTTGCTGAGTGAGTGTCTGGGAGGGACCCGTTTAAACCTGGTCCAGGAAGCGTGTGGACGGGATGTGTGCCCAAGTCACCCAGTGCCAGGGGAAGGCAAGGAAGACATGGAAGGTCAGAGCCTGGCAGGGAAGAGTGGGCACTGCGGGTGGAGACTTGCTGGGGCGACGGGGGCAAGGCCAGGAAGAGTAGGGCTGGGGCAGCCAAGCCCTGCAGAGGCTGGGGCTGAGGAGCCGGGGACCTCGTCCTGTGTGTGGCAGGCAAAAGGGGAGGGTTTCCAGGGCAGACGGGGCGGTGGCAGGGTGCGTAAGGAGGGGCCCAAGGAAGATGAGTGAATCTAGGGCCCACGCAGCAGAGAGCAGGCAGGGAAGGAGAGCGACAGGCTTCCTGAACTGCTTTCTAATCTGAACTCTGCAGCCTCAGCACCAGCACACCCGGCCCCCATGTGTCCTGAGCATCCCTCCTTGGAAGCCCCTTGCAGAGGCCTCCCCAACAACTTCCAGAATTTAGACCTAGGAAGACAGGTGTCCTCCTAGAGACAGGTCTGTGCCCTAACTGGGGAACCTATGAATGTGACTTTATTTGTAAAGAGTCTCAAGACGGGATGATCCCGGCTCTAGTGTGGCCCCTAAATTTTGTTCAGAAAACTAAGATCATGGCATCCGGTCCCATCACTTCATGGCAAATAGGTGGGGAAACGATGAAAAAAAGAGACAGACTTTTTATTTTCTTGGGCTCCCAAATCACTGCAGGTGGTGACTGCAGCCATGAAATTAAAAAGACGCTTGCTCCTTGGAAGAAGATCTATGACCAACCTAGACAGCATATTAAAAAGCAAGACATTACTTTGCTGACATAGGTCCATCTAGTCAAAGTTATAGTTTTTCCAGAAGCCATGTATGGATGTGAAAGTCAGACCATAAAGAAAGCTAATCGCTGAAGAATTGATGCTTTTGAACTGTGGTGCTGGAGAAGACTCTTGAGAGTCCCTTGGACTGCAAGGAGATCCAACCAGTCAACCCTAAAGGAAATCAGTCCTGCATATTCATTGGAAGGACTGATGCTGAAACTGAAACTCCAATCCTTTGGCCCCCTGATGCGAAGAACTGACTCATTTGAAAAGACCTTGATGCTGGGAAATATTGAGGGCAGGAGGAGAAGGGGATGACAGAGGATGAGATGGTTGAATGGCATCATTGACTCGATAGACATGAGTTTGCGCAAACTCCAGGAGATGGTGAAGGACAGGGAAGCCTGGCGTGCTGCAGTCCCTGGGGTCACAAAGAGTCGGACATGACGGAGCCGCTGAACTGACTGACTGACTAGGGTGGACCCTATGTCTGATCACGGATGGACTCAGAAGAGGGGATGACGTGGGGGAGGGGCCACGGGAAGACGAGGCAGAGGCTGGAGGGATGCGGCCGCTGAGCCCAGGGACAGCAGGAGCTCCAGAAGCTGGGAGAGGCAGGAAGGACGCCCTACCCCCTCCCCGAGCTCAGGAAGGCGCAGCCCTGCCCACACCTGGATTTCGGCCCAGTGAACCTGATTTAGGATTTCCGGGCTCCAGGACTGTGAAGCACAGACGCCTGTGGCTTGCAGGGCCCGGCTGTGGTCGTCTGCAGAGGCGGCCCCACGGCGGTCAGACGCACTAATGCCGAATGAAGCGGAGAAACAGGCGCGTGGCTGGGCCACCTCGGTCCCATGCAGACCCCACCTGCTTGGGGTTGGGGGCTCCCTGGGGAGCAGGGACCGGGCAGCAGGGGCCAGGAGGGGCCGGTCTGGTGCACTGGCTCCCAGCCCCGGGTCCAGGAGCCCTCGCCTGACTCAGGTGAGCTACCTGCTCGGGGTATTTCAAACTCAGAGGGCAGGTGAAGGACTCAGCGACTCCTGAGAGACTGATCGCCAAGCGGCTGACTCACTTCGGATTGGCACTACAGCGCCATGCTCGCTCAGCCATCTGGTCCCAGGGCCAGCCGCCCATAGGCAGGACAGGGAGAGCATGGAGGTGGGGGAGGGGGGATCAATGAGTCCCCTGATCTCCGCTGGGCTGAGGCCTGTGCTGGGCTGGAGTCCAGCAACACCCCCATCCCTTGGGATCCGGTGGCCCTGCCCGTGAACACAGCTGCCAGGCCCAGACTGCCTCTCCCAGTCTCCACCGGGAGGCTCAGCTGCAGCCAGAGGTGTCAAGGGATCCGTGGCCACACTCTGCCCCAAGGGACTGGGCCCAGGACACCAGCGAGCAGAGTTGCCTGCCCAGGCTTCATGTGGACAACTAGTGGGGCCTCTGGGCTGGCTCAGGAGGGGCGAGGGCATCGGGCAGCTGGACAGGGCTTTGGGGAACCATGCCTCCCTGTCTCATAAGATGACCTCCTGGCCCTGGCCAGTGTTGAGCTGGGACAGAAAGAGGGACCCAGGGTGGCATTTCTAAAGCAAGAGGCAGATGTGAGAGCAGGAAGCCAGGCCACTTCTGAGACCCGACAGCCCCCTGGGGCCCGGGGGAGACGGGCCAGCTCCCAGACCTGCTGCTGGAGGATCGAGGCTCCTCTCTGTACAGCTGGGGTGGGGAGGCTGACCCCGACCCTTATGCCCTCTACAGGGCTGCAGGGCGCCCACACGCGACATCACGCGTGAGAGGTGCTCCATGGAGAGTCTGACACATGGCTGAGAGGGGCTCACCGCTCCGCGATTAGAAACGGGACGAGAGGCCAATGCCGCGGAGACCGTGCAACGGCCCCTTCCACCCTCGAGAAACATCCCAGAGCTCGTGCTTTCCTGTCTTAATTTCTCGTTGTGGTGAAATACACACAACCTAAAATTGACCACCTGAGCAGCTTTTAAATAATTAGTTCTACTGTGATAAGTACGTTCACACTCATGTGAAACAGAACTCCCGAACATTCATCCAGCATAACAGAGACTCGGCCCGCTAAACAACCCCCCTCCCCCAGCGCCCAGCCCCCGCCCTCCTGCTCTCTGTTTGTATGAGTTTCATGGAAATCAACCCTGAATATTCACTGGGAGGGACTGATGCTGAAGCTCCAATACTTTGGCTGCCTGATGCGAAGAACGAACTCATCAGAAAAGACTGATGCTGGGAAAGACTGAAGGCAGGAGGAGAAGGGGACGACGGAGGATGAGATGGTTGGATGGCATCACCGACTCGATGGGCGTGAGTTTGAGCAAGCTCCGGGAGTTGGTGATGGACAGGGAAGCCTGGTGTGCTGCAGTCCATGGGGTTGCAAAGAGTCAGACATGATTTAGTGACTAAACAACAGCAAGGACCTCCCGTAAGTGGAACTGTACAGGATTTCTCCTTTCGGGCCTGGCTTTTTTCACTCAGCAGTATTCTCAGGGTTCATCTGTTGCAGCCTGCGCCAGAACCCCTTCTGTCCAAGGCTGAGTCCCAGTCCACTGATGGCCAGACCACGCCTCGTTTATCCCTTCGCCTGTGGGTACACTCTCGGGCCAGGGCGGGCTCTCTTCTCTGAGTGTTTATTTATTTGGCCGTGCTGGGTCTTAGCTGTGACATTTGGGATCTGGTTCCCTGAACAGGGCTTGAACCCAGGTCCCTGAACTGAGAACATGAGGGCTTAACCAGTAGACCACCAGGGAGGTCCCCAGGGCCGGCTGTCTGTCTGAGAACATCTGTCCTTCCCAGCCAGCCTGAAGTCCCCACATCTCCAGCATGGACTTCCCTGGTGGCCCCAGGGTTAAGACTCCACCTTCCAAGCAGGGGCCCAGGCTGGATCCCTATTCAGAGAACTGAAGTCCCACATGCCACGGCGTGTGGCCAGTAATGAAAAAAAAACCCTCCATTGGCTGAAGGCGAAGGGCAGGAACCAATACCCCCTGCCGCTGACCAGCCATCCTCGGCGTTGTCAAGAGAACCGACGGGGGCTGTTCTCAGCCCGGTGGCTCCCCGGCACGCCCTCTGACCTGGTCACCTCTGTACCGAGGGGGTGGGCTGGCAGGCTCGAGCAGGCAAGCGTGGGGTCAGCCGAGGAGCAGCCCCACAGGGTGGCTGTGGACTAAGCTGGAGAGACTGCCAGGTCGGCAGGGGCAAAACAGAACTTTTTTGCAAGTTAATTAATTTGTTAATATTATTAGTGTTTTCTATACCGGGTCTTAGTTGCAGCATGCGGGATCTGGTTCCCTGACCAGGGATGGAACCGGGGCTCCTGCACTGGGAGGGGTGAGTCTCAGCTGCGGGACCACCTGGGAAAGTCAGCATTTCTGTCTGAAGCCACCCAGTCGGGGACCCTCTGTTACGTACGGCTGCCCCAGGAAGCTCAGGCAGGCTGTACTCAGCGCTCCACCCCGGGGGCCAGGCCGGGGCACCCGATCCTCCCCTGCAGCCAGCCGTTCCCCAAGCAGCTGCCCCCCTGTGCCCCTCCACAGTGGCCCAGAAAGACCGGCAAACGCCTTGGAGTCGCCTCCAGGAGACCGTTTCCTACGGCAGCTGTTCTGTATGATGAGCTCAGAGCAGACACCTGAACCCATGGGCACGTCCGGCGAGCCTGCCAGCGAACCCCCACCCCTGAGCCCGGGAGCAGGGGGAGTGGGGTGTCCCTAGGGGGCTTCTCAGGGCCTCGTGGGCCGACTGTTGCCGCAGGGTCTGCTGGAAGGGGTCTTCTCAAAGACAACTGACCAACCGTGTTTGTACTCACTGGAACCAGATGAGCGGGTGGGCGGGCAGCCGGTGCTGGGCGGCTGGGGGACTCTATCCGGAGCCCTCAAGCGGCCTGGCAGGGGCACCGGCCAAGCTCCCCCAGGGCAGGCAGCTGAGGATCTGCAGTTCTCGACTCAGCTCAGAGGGAGGCGTGGAGGAACGAGGGGCCCGATTTGTAATCGATGGGAGGCGGTGAACGGACAAGCACCCCTCCCTGGAAGAAGCCAGAAACGGGCTGGGTGGGAAATGCACCCCGGCTGCCTCGGCTGAGCCGGGCGTCCAGGGCGACGGGCTGGGTCACGGCCATACTCTCTATGTCTGAGTGGGGGGCAGTGGGGGCCTGGGGTTGAGGTGACGGGCCAGGTCACAGTCACAGAGGCAGGGGCACTGGGTGGACAGCGACAGGCCGGGTCATGGCCACACTCTCCATGTCTGGCTGAGAGGCCTGGGACCATGGTATAGTTCCGTGCCTCAGTTTCTTCATCTGTAAAATGGGGCCACCCCAGTGCCCATCTCAGTGGCTGGGAGAGTCAAATGAGGCCCCGGGGTGCAGCCCTAACACGGGACCTGCCAGGCCAGCCGCAAGTGGCTCCCCTGTTAGAAACTGAGTGTGTCTGTCCCCTGCGTTTACGTGTTGAAGCCCTGGTCCCCAGGAGGATGGTGTTTGCAGGTGAGGCCTTTGGGAGGTGACTGAGGTTACAGGAGGTCACGTGGATGGAGCCCTGATCTGATGGATTAGCACCCTTAGGAGAGCGCACCATGTGAGCACACAGTGAGGGCCCGGCGGTCACGAGCTCAGGATGAGGTGGGGCCAACCCCTCCCCCGGATGACGGGGGCGCCACCTGCCCTAGTGACCTCAATTTCAGAAGTTTTAGGAGCCCTGAGCCAGTAAGTGAGGACAGGAACCAAGTGTTTTTTATTCTCCCTTCAAGACCTCAGCCTGCCCTGAGATTGTGGGTCACCTCATGCGCTCCCGTTCCCGGCCTCGGGGCTGCCGCCTGCCTCCACTCACTCCTGTGCTCACTGGCAGCCTGTGCTGGCCCGGGGCCTTGGCCACCGCGGGCCCCACACCGCCCTCTGGGGCTGCCTCTGCCCCAGCCCGCAGCAGAGCTGAGTCCCAGCCTCCCAGTCACAGGACCCCCACCCCCACGAGAGTGCAGCCGAGTGTCTGCATCCACCTCGCAAGCCTGCTGGGGAGACAGGAGGGGATCATGCATGACACCTGCGCGCAGTGGGTGCTCAAGAAACAGCTCCTACCGTTCCTGGGTGCTCTTTCAGAACACCAAACACGGTCCAACAACATTTCTCCGACTTCAGGACACCAGCCTCCACTCGAACTCAACCCTGAGCCCCTGCAGACCCCACAGGGTCCCACAGACGGCCCCTCTCCACTCTGATTTCGCCCGTCCAGGCCACACACACTGCACCTCGGTCTGGCCGGCTAGGAGCTGGGGGTTCATGAGATTCCCTTGCTCGGTTCAGTAACTCGCTAGAACGGTTCACGGGCGTGCGTGCCTGCATGCGTGCTAAGTCGCTTCACGCATGTCCCACTCTTTGCGACTCTGTGGGTTGTAGCCCGCCGAGCTCCTCTTTCCCGAGACCGTCCAGGCAGGAAATGTCTGCATCCACCTCGCAAGCCTGCTGGGGAGACAGGAGGGGATCATGCATGACACCTGCGCGCAGTGGGTGCTCAAGAAACAGCTCCTACCGTTCCTGGGTGCTCTTTCAGAACACCAAACACGGTCCAACAACATTTCTCCGACTTCAGGACACCAGCCTCCACTCGAACTCAACCCTGAGCCCCTGCAGACCCCACAGGGTCCCACAGACGGCCCCTCTCCACTCTGATTTCGCCCGTCCAGGCCACACACACTGCACCTCGGTCTGGCCGGCTAGGAGCTGGGGGTTCATGAGATTCCCTTGCTCGGTTCAGTAACTCGCTAGAACGGTTCACGGGCGTGCGTGCCTGCATGCGTGCTAAGTCGCTTCACGCATGTCCCACTCTTTGCGACTCTGTGGGTTGTAGCCCGCCGAGCTCCTCTTTCCACGAGACCGTCCAGGCAGGAACACTGGAATGGGTTGCCATGCCCTCCTCCAGGGGATCTTCCTGACCCAGGGATCAAACCTGTGTCTCCTGCGTCTCCTGCATTGCAGGCGGATTCTTCACTGCTGAGCCACCAGGGAAGCCCAGAATGGTTCACAGAACTCACGAAAGTGCTTTACTTACTGTAATAAACTACCTGTTTGTTATAAAGGACACGACTCAGGAACAGCCAGATGGAAGAAACGTACAAACCAATCCACGGCCGGAACGAGCTTCCACAGCCTCTCGGGGCCCCTGCCCCTGTCCTGCTCTCTGAAGTTTCATTATGTAGGGGAGACCCTGAGTCACTGGCTGATGGTGACTGACCCCAGTCTCCAGCTTCCCCCTACCCAGAGGAGGGTCTAGCTGGTGATCAGCCCCCATCTTGAAGCCTTCTAGGGTGGCCTCCCCCACCCTGCCCCCCAGCGGCATCTCCTTAGCACACGAAACAATAAATCTCAAGGATTTTTCAGAGCTCTGCACCCAGAACTGAGGCCACGCACTGCATTTATTTTTCATGCTGCACAGCTGCCACCTGCCCAGATACTCTGCCTGCTTCTGCAGTCTCTCCTTCAGAACAGGCCCTCTGGGCACGCCATCACTCCACGTTTGAGGTTCTCAAGACCCTGTCAGAGCCCTCCCCGGGGCGGGGCTGTGCAGACCCCTTGCTGGACCGAGGTGGGTCTGCCCAGGGTCTGTCCCCCTCTGCAGCTGGTGGGCTGCTCCGGCCCCCTCCCTGGGCTGCCCAGCGGAGTGCAGAGCAGGCACCTCTCCTGCCAGCCTGAGGTCCCTCCAGCTCTGGGACCTTCTGGGCTAATCATGCCTCAGCTGGTTCTGCACCTGCCCCATCTCACTGGGGGCTGGGCCGAGGGCCACGCCTGAGTTTTCCTGCCTCTCCTCAGCCTTGAGGATGGAGTGGATCCACCCAGAAAAGAGAAACATCCTGGAAACTCCAGCTGGCATAATAACCGACCTGAAAGAGAGCACTTATTTGAGGTCTTCCTGGTGCAAATGATCTGCTGGAGGGACCTTTCTCCTCTGAACGCTTTTTTTTAAAAAAAAAGTATTTATTTGGTTGCATCCGGTCTGAGCTGTGGCGGGTGGGAGCTTCAATCTCTGCTTCTGCATGTGGGATCTTCAGTTGCAGAGGTGACCTCTTGGTTACGGCATGTGGGATCCGTTTCTCTGATCAGAAATTGAACTCTGGCCCCCTGCACTGGGAATAGAGTCTTAGCCACTGGCCCAGGAGGGCAGTCCCCTCCTAACGGTTTAGAAGGACAATCGAAATGAAAATGGAGAATTAAAAGCTTTCATCTGGCCCCTGGGAGCCCACAGGGGCTCCAGGGCGGGAGAGGGAAGACAAGCTTGTTATGGACTCAGGCCAGGAGGCACTCCTGGAACCGGGCATGCCTGCCAGCCTCACAGGACACAGTGGGGCTGCGGCCCACTCAGGCCCGGCCCTGGGAGTCAGCCCCCCTGACCGGCAGGGGCAGCCCTAGGCAGACACTCCGGGAGCCCCGTCTTCTTATGCCCTCTCCTCCCGTGGGCAGCAGGCAGGTGGGCGCTCCACGGCATCCAGGTGGGCCACATCCCTGCAGCGCCCCGGGCGTGGCCTTCAGGAAAGGCCTGCGATGCCACGCCCTGGGCTCTGGGGTCAGGGGTCCTTGTGGGTGAAAAGCGTGTCCTCTAGAGAGTTGTGTCCCACGCTAGCCCTGTGAACAGGCGCTTACCTGGAAATGGGGTCTTGGCAGATGCAGTCAGGTTAGGATGAGGGCACTGGGCTGGGCCCCAATCCAATGACTGGTGTCCTTGTAAGTGGGGACCCTGGACACTCACACAGGGAAGAAGGTCGTGTGACCACAGAGGCGGAGCCGGGTGTGATGCAGCCGAAGCCCCCGGACACGGGAAGCCCAGAAACTGGAGGAGGCAGGAAGGACCCTCCCCTAGAGCCTCTGGCCGAGAAACCCGCACAGACCTTGTTAAACTCTGCTCTCCCAGTCTTTCACCGGCCTACCCCAAACCCTGGGTCTTGTCAGTTCCTTTTTTTTTTTTCCGCTGCGACTGGCATGTGGGATCTGAGTTCCCCAACCACAGACCCAGTCCACGCCCGCTGCGCTGGAAGCACGGAGTCTTAGCCACCGCACGGCCAGTAAGTCCCCGTCTTGCCAGTCCTCCCCACAGTCATCGTTTCTTGTCTAAAAGGAAAAAAAGCTTCCTGCTCTGGTCACTTTTTCAGGTCTCCATTCTCTCAGGAAGACTCCCACATCCTTGTAAGGAATCCTGAAGATGTGTAGGTTTTTCCTCTTAATCATTGTCAATTTAATGTTTAGAGCAGCTGGGGCCCCTAGAAGGTGAAGGAAAATTCTCCCTCCCTGATGACTCCAGGGAACTGAGCCCTCACTTGCTGTTTCTACTTTGTTCAGGGGGTTCTCTCACACCGGGAGCCGTCCTTCATGTCTGCTTCTGAAAATGAGGGTCTGATGGCCCAGAAAGATGCCCCACTTACTCAGGACCTGGAAGCCTCCCGCCCCGTTGAGCTGCTGGACACCAGGCCACAAGATGACCCTTGTTGACGTTGCAAATCAAGTCCACGGCTGCTGTGCCCTGGGAGGAGGGCAGCTGGCACCTTGCTGGGATGCACTCTGCCCAAGGTCACTGTCTGGGGAGTGGGGCAGCCCACATGGGACCCCCAGACTGCAGAGCCCCTGCAGAGGGCGGCTTCAGCGAAGAGGAACAGAGGGGAATCTCGTACAGCTGGCTTTCCAGGAATTCCCTAGAAAATCGCACCTTTGGAAGGCAGCCCATTTCCATGCATCATTAACAGCAACACGAACGGGTCAGGACACAGAGCGGCATTTTCTGCATTATTCTCAGGACATTCTGAAATCCAGGCTCCCTGGCAGGTACAGGCTTGCAAAGACCCAGAAGCCCCAGGGCACCTCTTGGCCAAATCTGGCAGCACAGCAAAGCCTGCCCCCTCCTGATGATGCCTGTACATCACATTCTTAGGATCTGCCCACTGGGACCCCTGGACAGCACATTACTTTGCTGACAAAGGTCTGTTAGTTAAAGCTATGGTTTCTCCAGTAGCCATGTATGTCTGTGAGAGCTGGATCATAAAGAAGGCCGAGCGCTGAAGAATTGATGCTTTTTAACTGTGGTGCTGGAGAAGACTCTTGAGAGTCCCTTGGACAGCAAGGAGATCAAACCTATCAATCCTAAAGGCAATCAACCCAAATCAACTCTGAATTTTCACTGGAAGGACTGATGCTGAAACTGAAGCTCTAATACTTTGGCCACTTGATGTGAAGAGCCGACTCATTGGAGAAGACCCTGATGCCGGGAAAGATTGAGGACAGGAGGAAAAGGGGACAACAGAGGATAAGGTGGTTGGATGGCATCACCCACTTGATGGACGTGAGTTTGAGCAAGCTCCAGGAGATGGTGAAGGACAGGGGAGCCTGGCATGCTGCAGTCCACGGGGTCACGAAGAGTTGGACAGGACTGAGCGACTGAACAACGCTGGGACCCTGGACACAGGCTCACAGAACTGTGCACAGTCTCGGCCGGGCGACAGTGGACGGACTCGTCACTAGTGATCAGGACTTCCTATCTTGATGGAGACATTTGCAGGACGCAGGGTGTGGACTCCCCGGCCCCTGCTGAGCCCCTTCCCAAATGCGTCCCTGCTTTGGGACCGGTGCCAACAACACCAGGCTTCCCTGTGGCTCAGTGGTAAAGAATCCTCCTGTGGATTCTTTATGTGGGAGACCTGGGTTCGATCCCTGGGTTGGGAAGATCCTGTGGAGGAGGGCATGACAACCCAGGCCAGTTTCCTTGCCTGGAGAATCCCGTGGACAGAGGAGCCTGGAGGGCTACAGTCCATAGCGCTGCAAAGAGTTGGACACAACTGAAGCAGCTGAGCACACACCCATGCACGCCAACGACACGGCCCAGTTCCTGCCCATGGGGGTCCAGGGATGACCAAGAGTGAGCCCAAACCCAAGACTTGCATTTTCCTTCCTAAGAGAAGCCTTCGCCCACCAACTGACACAGCCTTGCAGCTGCTGCTGCTGCTGCTGCTAAGTCACTTCAGTCGTGTCCAACTCTGTGCGACTCGACAGACGGCAGCCCACCAGGCTCCCGCGTCCCTGGGATTCTCCAGGCAAGAACACTGGAGTGGGTTGCCATTTCCTTCTCCAATGCATGAAAGTGAAAACTGAAAGTGAAGTCGCTCAGTCATGTCTGACTCTTAGCGACCCCATGGACAGCAGCCCACCAGGCTCCTCCATCCATGGGATTTTCCAGGCAAGAGTACTGGAGTGGGGTGCCATTGCCTTTGCCCACCAACTGACACAGACTCACAGCTACAGTGGTGGAAAATACTCTGTCTGAGGCAGATAGGAGAAGGGAGTCAGTGATGGAAAACGCAGCGTTTGCCCAAGGACACAGACCATCCTCTCCTCACCTGCCTGGGGGTGGCCAGCCCACGGGCCCTAAGGCTGCAGGACCCCTCCCTGTCTTGGGGCCGTGATGAAGCTCACGGCAATACCCACTGCCAATGCTCACCCCCACCGGCCCCCTCAGCTGGGGGTCTGTGCTGGCTTTTCCCAGAGGGAAGGGGATTCAGGAAAACCTTCCAGGACCACCCAGCCTAGGCCTCGGGCAAGAGGCCGCCTCGGGCTGCAGGGCACACAGCAGGCACCACCCAGCGGCGGGTCTCCCAGCTGAGCGCGTGAGCGCCGCCTCCTCGATGGAATGTGGGCGGAGGCTGGGCATCAGCACCCAGCCAGGGAGACTTCCAGCTCAGCGTAGCTCCCGCGTGCCCCATCATGACCAACTTATAGAGCGCTTCAGCTCAAAGGCAGCAACTGAGACGTGAATTCCTAAAGCAAACCATGAACTCACAGAGTAGACGGGACGCCTCACTTCCGAGGCCCGGGTCTCCAGGCGCTCTTCCTGGAAGGCAATTCATCACCTCCCGCCTGGGCCCAGGAGGATGGTGGCTGCCTCCGGACAAACACCAGATCACCTCGGGCAGCCCCGGGGCCCGTCGCTGGGCGTTAATTAAACCTGTGGCCCAAAGGGTCCCCCTGGGTGAGCCGCCTGAGAGCAGACACCTTCATAATGCAAGGCGAGCAAGGGGCCAGCCAGGGCCCCGTGGACTGGGGTGTCTCCATCACCCCTGGGGTTAAGACAGGATGCTCTGGGGTCCAGTTGACCTCTGCCTGGACCCCGTTCCAGCCATCTCTGTGTGAGCTGCCTCTGGCTCCCGGAGCATAGCCCCCCGGTCTGGGCGGCTCACATACAGGAACGTGATTTCTCCCAGCCCCGGAGGACGGGATCGGAGATCACGGTGTAGGCAGGGCAATCTCTTTTCTGTTCTCGGCGTGCAGACGGCCGTCTCCTCCCCGCGTCCTCACAGGGTCATCCCTGTGTGTGTCTGTATCCTGGCCTCCTCTGCTTATCAGGACCCCGGTCCTGGGGGACCTCACTTTATCTTAATCACCTCTTTAAAGGCCCATCTCTAAAGACAGTCACATCCGAGGTGCTAGGGGTCGGGGCTTCAGTATGGGAATTCAGGGACAGTTCAGCCCATGACAATCCCAACAAGCCTTTGTTCTGTGGCCGTGCTGTGAGCATCGTGCGGGATTTAGACCCCCAACCAGGGCCTGAACCCGTGTCCCCTGCACCAGGAGAGCGAACTTCCGCCAGGAGAGAAGGAGAACTGCTCTTTTTCTCCATCTTGCTCGCCCACCTGACCTCCTCTCCTGACCCCCTCTCCTGACCCCAGGGTGCTGGAGGTCATGGCCGCAGTGAATCAGGGTCGGTCAGGACCCCCGCACCCTGCCTTTTTAACCACGTGCAGAGGAGCCTGGCGGGCTTCAGTCCTCGGGGTTGCAAAGAGTCGGCCACGCCTGAGCGACTAACACACACGCTTGCGACCCTTGGGCAGACGCGAGCGCTCACTGGGGAGCGGGTGGGATGAGCGTGAAGGGCCCTTCTGGCTCTACTGCGCTTGGGTGTCAAGGGGTCACCGGGGGACCTGTGTGCTGTCCCTGCACTGGCTCACACTGCTGCTCACACCAGCACGCCCGGATGGGTAGGAGCTCAGTCCTGTGGGAAGTCATTTCCCGTCTCCAAGGAGAGATTCAGGGCCCAGGCACCGCTGCTCGCCACAGGGGGCT
The DNA here is from genome assembly GCA_006408675.1 of Madoqua kirkii. Taxonomy (NCBI): domain Eukaryota; kingdom Metazoa; phylum Chordata; class Mammalia; order Artiodactyla; family Bovidae; genus Madoqua; species Madoqua kirkii. The sequence goes on from SJYC01076659.1 coordinate 47,566, forward strand.
TCTGGGCCTGGGGTCCGGCTGCATCCGCATGGCGGATGGATGGAGGACCTGCAAGTCGAACCTGGAGCTCTGGCCATAGAATGAGAGCTCGGGCACGCTGGCAAGCCCGACGGCAGAACACGCGCCCCTGGGCAGTGGCGTAGCTGCCTGCCCCAGAGGAAGAGGCTGCAGGCCTAGAGGGCAGCAAGCCGCTGTGTGGTAGGGAGGTTAATTTGGTAAAAAGAAAAAAGTGTGAAGGAGAACCTGCAGCAACCTGGGGCCACGGAGGGAGTGGGGACCGCTGGGGCCAGGAAGTCCTCCATGTGGGCGATGACGCCCCATGACCTCGGTCTGGGAGGCAAGCCACCTGTGCTCGTGTGCCAGGGACTCCCGGCTTCCCGGGCGCCTCCCTGGACCAGCACGCGGGGAGGAGAAAACGCCAGGTCTGCACCTGCCCGAAGTCCCGGACCAGCGATCACACGCACCTCCCCGCCCCAACAGCCACTTCCAGACGCCCCCTTTCCTTCCGGGGCCTCAGCTCTGATAGGATCGGGGGGGCCATCCCCCTGATGGACGGGAAGGCCAGCGACACGGTCTGGCCCTCGCCCCCTGGAACGCTGCCAATGGTTCCAGAGCAGATTCTCTCCTGTTCGGATGACAGGCTCCCTAAGAATCCCACTCTGCCGCAACTGAGAGCTTGGGAGGCCGTGCATGATCGCCTGTCCTTTCCATTAAGAGTTTACATTGTGGACCATGGAGCAGCTATGAGGGAGCAATCCTATGGACCCTCCCGCATTCCCGCACCCCGGGCCCCTGTCATTACCATCAGGTGTCGCCGTTCTGCACTGCTGCCGTGCGTGAGCCACCACGACACGTGGTCACTACCTGGAAGCTCAGCTGACCCGAAGGCTCCCGCCTGCTGCTGTGCATTCTGTGTCTGTGTGCGCACTCAGTCACGTCCGACTCTCTGCGGCCCCGTGGACTGCAGCCCACCAGGCTCCTCTGCCCATGGGATCTCCCAGGCAAGAGTGCGTTCCTCCTCCAGGGGACCTTCCCGACCCAAGGATGGGGCTCTGGTCTCCTGCGCCTCCCGCACTGGCAGGCAGGTTCTCTGCCACTGGCGCCCCTGGGACGCCCTCGTGCATTCTGCGGGTTTTGCCAAATGCTCACTGGCACGCGCCCACGTGCCAGCATCCTACAGGACAGCAGCAGCAGCCCAGGAATCCTCTGCAGTCCACGCAGCACCCCCCCCCCCCAACTCCTGATCCTCTGACTGTCTCCAGAGTTTTGCCTTTTCCAGAATGTCATATAGCTGGAATTACATACTGTGGAGCCTTTGCAAATTGGCATCCTTCCCTCAGTCAGATGCTTTTAAGGTTCCTCCATGTCTTTTTGTGGCTTGACAGCTCATTTCTTTTTATCACCAAATGACGGTCTACTGAATGGGTGTACCACAGTTTTACTGAAAGATGTCCTGCTCGCTTCCGGGTTCTGGCGACTGTGGATAAAGTTGCTGTGAATCCTCATCTGGCCCCTCATCGGGCTTTTACAAAGCCATGGCTATAAACGTCCTGGCATCCCGGCTGTGACTCATACGGCCCTGACAGCTCCCATATTTCAAGCGCTCACTACATAGCAGGCAGGTAGCTTCCTCTGCCCCTCGCTCACCACATGCCTCCTGCAGGCAGGAGTGTCTGAGAGCCGGGACAGAGCAGCCAACGGGTGCCAGGCTCAGGCACCACAGACGAAAAGCGGCCAAAGCTCCTATCTTACGGTGAGTGCCCAGGCCTGCCCACCTCACTTCTCCACGGGTCACCCGGGGGGGAGGTACTGACAAGTCAGGGCTTCCACGCAGAAGCTTCTGGAAGCCTGTTCTGGAGGTGCAGTGGGTGAGGGAGCCCTGGATGCATTGGTCAGCAGTCCTGGTTCCAAGGCCCGATGTGGCCCCTGGGCACCGGGTGTGGACAAGCTCTGAGGACAGGCCAGGCAGGGGGCACGCGGGTGGGGGGGCAACAGCCCCCCCCCCCCCCAACTCCTGATCCTCTGACTGTCTCCAGAGTTTTGCCTTTTCCAGAATGTCATATAGCTGGAATTACATACTGTGGAGCCTTTGCAAATTGGCATCCTTCCCTCAGTCAGATGCTTTTAAGGTTCCTCCATGTCTTTTTGTGGCTTGACAGCTCATTTCTTTTTATCACCAAATGACGGTCTACTGAATGGGTGTACCACAGTTTTACTGAAAGATGTCCTGCTCGCTTCCGGGTTCTGGCGACTGTGGATAAAGTTGCTGTGAATCCTCATCTGGCCCCTCATCGGGCTTTTACAAAGCCATGGCTATAAACGTCCTGGCATCCCGGCTGTGACTCATACGGCCCTGACATCTCCCATATTTCAAGCGCTCACTACATAGCAGGCAGGTAGCTTCCTCTGCCCCTCGCTCACCACATGCCTCCTGCAGGCAGGAGTGTCTGAGAGCCGGGACAGAGCAGCCAACGGGTGCCAGGCTCAGGCACCACAGACGAAAAGCGGCCAAAGCTCCTATCTTACGGTGAGTGCCCAGGCCTGCCCACCTCACTTCTCCACGGGTCACCCGGGGGGGAGGTACTGACAAGTCAGGGCTTCCACGCAGAAGCTTCTGGAAGCCTGTTCTGGAGGTGCAGTGGGTGAGGGAGCCCTGGATGCATTGGTCAGCAGTCCTGGTTCCAAGGCCCGATGTGGCCCCTGGGCACCGGGTGTGGACAAGCTCTGAGGACAGGCCAGGCAGGGGGCACGCGGGTGGGGGGGCAAGGTTGGGGGGGAATGGCGGTGCTGCAGGCAGGCTGGAAGAGGAACCCTCGTGCTGCCAACTGCAGCCCCCCAACACATCACTGACCCCCAGGGAAGCAGGAGGCCCCACTCGGTCTATTCCTGGTCAGAGCGGGCACAACCCCTGACCTGCGTTAAGTTCCGAGTGATGCCAAGAAGTTCCCAGGTGGGCCTGCGGCTTCCTGTGGCCCCACAGCTGCCCGGTGACTCCAAGGGACGCAGCGCCACCCTGGACTGTACGGAGGCTGGTGCCAGGCTGACTGTGCTCTTGGGATGGAGGGGGTGATGCTCAGCACACGCCCCCTGCCCCCAGTGGAGACACGGAGGCCCACAGACTCAGGTGCAGGGCTGGGGCCTGAGTCACGGCCACTGTTTGAACATCTCTCCCTTCAGAAGGACAGACTTGGCAAACACATTAAATACCAATCAAGACAAAATGCCACCAGGACCTCGAGCATCCTTCGTCTTTCAAGCAAGAAATGCCCCGTGGAGCTAGGCCACGAGGTGACACCACAGAAGGGCCCCGGGTCCACTGTCTCTGGCACTCACATCACTGGGCCTGGCCGTCTGCCAGGAGACACTGGGTCCAGGTGACCCCTCCCCAGAAAGTGAGAAAGTACCTCTGCCAACCCCCACGCTTGCCCAAACAGGGAACAACAGGACAAAGAGCAGCCAACTGGAGAAACAGCAGACAATTGGATGCACCAATATATTAAAAAAAGTCGTGACACAGAAGGGTCCTCTCTCTTCTTCCCTCAGACCTCACCACTGCGGCCCCCAGGGCTGAACAGCTCATGGGCGGAACCTATGGCACCCTTTGGAGAAATCCTGGGATTTCTGACCTCAGCTGCAACAAACCATCAAGACAGAAATGTACAGTTACCTTTACAACATCTTCAAAAAAACGATGAAATGGTTCAGGATAAATCTGGCCAAAGCTGCGTGCACCCCTGCACACTGAAAACTGTAACACACTGCAGAGACACGCGACAGACTCGACCGCAAGGAGTGATTCCCCCACGGCCGTGTCGTCGAGACTGTCTTCAGATGTCCGTTCTCCCCAGCTTGATCTGTCAAAATCCCAGCAGGCTCTTTAGAGGCAATGATGATCTGATGGCTAAATTCACATAGAAATGCAAAATATCGAGGCTAGCCGAGACACGTGTGGAAAAGAAGAGCCGGAGAACGAAGGAAACCTGATCTGGAGACTTACCAGGGAGAGGCAGTAATCGAGACGGCGCTCTAAGGCAGATATTCGGAAAACGCAACAGCAGAGCGCCCGGAACGGACGCACACGTGCCCGCGGACATCTGGTCTCTGACAAAGGCCTGAAGCTGGTCCCAGCTTTCTTTTCTGCTGCTGGTAGACTGCACCTTTTCCCCTGCTTCCTTCTCTGGGTGAGTCTGGCTAGAGGTTCATCAATTTTATTGATGTCCTCGCTTCCCTGGTGGCTCAGAGGTTAAAGCATCTGCCTCCAATGTGGGAGACCCGGGTTCGATTCCTGGGTTGGGAAGATCCCCTGGAGAAGGAAATGGCAACCCACTCCAGTATTCTTGCCTGGAGAATCCCATGGACAGAGACGCCTAGTACGTTACAGTCCACGGGGTCACAAAGAGTTGGACACGACTGAGCGACTTCACCTCAAAGAACCAGCTTTTGCGTCGTTTTCTTCCTTATCATCTTTCTATTTTCTATTTCATTGACTGCTGTTATTTTCATTATTTCCTTTCTTCTGCTTACTTGGGTTTAGTTTGCTTTTTCTTTTAGCTCCTGAGGGTGGAAGCTGAGGTCCCTGATTTGAGGGCTTTCTCCTGTCCTAACAGAGCTATTTTCTGCTCTAAATGTCTCATGAAGAAGTGCCTCAGTGCCATCAACAAGTGCTGATCTGCTGTGTTTCCATTTTCATTCAGCTCGAACACCTTCTAATTTCCCATTGGATTTCTGCTTTGACCCACGCATTATTTAGAACAATATAGTCCAGTTTCCAAATATTCAGGGATTTTATAGACATCTTTCTCTTACTTGATTCTTAAGGTGATTCCCTTGTGGTTAGGGAGCACATTTGTAAGGCCTGCAGAATTCTGCATTTATTGACACTTGGTTTATGCACCAGAATATGGTTTATCTGATAACCGTCACAAGAGCATTTGCAAAGAAAGCATCCACAGGTCTATGCGCGTCAGGTAAGTTAGTTAATTGGTGTCGTTCAAATTTTCCATCCATTGATTTTCTATTTGTTCTATCAGTTACTGAAAGAGGGGTACAGAGATAATCTGATTATAGTCGTGGGTTTTTTTCTGTTTCTCCTTGTGTTTTTGTTGCCTGTATTTTGAAGCTCTTTATTAGGTACGTAGGGTTCTTATATTCTTTTATAGAACTGATCTTTTTGTCATTATGAAACAACCTTCTGTAACTCTCTTGGCATCCTTTGTTCTGAAATCTGCTTTGGTACTAATCTAGCCACCCTGTTTTTCTTTTGATTAGTGTAAACATGGTATATTCTTTCCATCCTCTTAACATACTTGCGTCTTCATAATTTGAGCGTGTGCCTTGGAGGCAAGCAACTTGCTGTTTCATCCAACTGGATAATTCTGCCTTTTACGTGGGGGTATTTATACCATTTACATTTAATGGGATTGTTGATATGACTAGGCTGAGCTCTGTCTTATTTCCACTTATTTTTGTTTCTCTGGTGTGTATCCCCTCTCTCTTTCAGGAGACCCGGGTTCGATTCCTGGGTTGGGAAGATCCCCTGGAGAAGGAAATGGCAACCCACTCCAGTATTCTTGCCTGGAGAATCCCATGGACAGAGACGCCTAGTACGTTACAGTCCACGGGGTCACAAAGAGTTGGACACGACTGAGCGACTTCACCTCAAAGAACCAGCTTTTGCGTCGTTTTCTTCCTTATCATCTTTCTATTTTCTATTTCATTGACTGCTGTTATTTTCATTATTTCCTTTCTTCTGCTTACTTGGGTTTAGTTTGCTTTTTCTTTTAGCTCCTGAGGGTGGAAGCTGAGGTCCCTGATTTGAGGGCTTTCTCCTGTCCTAACAGAGCTATTTTCTGCTCTAAATGTCTCATGAAGAAGTGCCTCAGTGCCATCAACAAGTGCTGATCTGCTGTGTTTCCATTTTCATTCAGCTCGAACACCTTCTAATTTCCCATTGGATTTCTGCTTTGACCCACGCATTATTTAGAACAATATAGTCCAGTTTCCAAATATTCAGGGATTTTATAGACATCTTTCTCTTACTTGATTCTTAAGGTGATTCCCTTGTGGTTAGGGAGCACATTTGTAAGGCCTGCAGAATTCTGCATTTATTGACACTTGGTTTATGCACCAGAATATGGTTTATCTGATAACCGTCACAAGAGCATTTGCAAAGAAAGCATCCACAGGTCTATGCGCGTCAGGTAAGTTAGTTAATTGGTGTCGTTCAAATTTTCCATCCATTGATTTTCTATTTGTTCTATCAGTTACTGAAAGAGGGGTACAGAGATAATCTGATTATAGTCGTGGGTTTTTTTCTGTTTCTCCTTGTGTTTTTGTTGCCTGTATTTTGAAGCTCTTTATTAGGTACGTAGGGTTCTTATATTCTTTTATAGAACTGATCTTTTTGTCATTATGAAACAACCTTCTGTAACTCTCTTGGCATCCTTTGTTCTGAAATCTGCTTTGGTACTAATCTAGCCACCCTGTTTTTCTTTTGATTAGTGTAAACATGGTATATTCTTTCCATCCTCTTAACATACTTGCGTCTTCATAATTTGAGCGTGTGCCTTGAGGCAAGCAACTTGCTGTTTCATCCAACTGGATAATTCTGCCTTTTACGTGGGGGTATTTATACCATTTACATTTAATGGGATTGTTGATATGACTAGGCTGAGCTCTGTCTTATTTCCACTTATTTTTGTTTCTCTGGTGTGTATCCCCTCTCTCTTTCTCTGCCTTCTCTTGAGGACTTTTTTATGATTCCGTTTTCTCTCTTCTGTCGCTCATGAGCTATTTCAGCGGCTGCCTTAGGGCTGCTGGTGTGTATCCTTCACATATAATCAAGTGATGTTTCCCGACTTCACAAGCAGGATAGGAATCTCTTTGCTCCTCTCCTCCAGCCTCTTGCCATTGGCAGCATACATATAACCTTTCCATGTCATAACTCGAAAGCACACTGTTATCATTTCTGCTTAACACCCAAGACTTTTAAAGGGGCTGACGTAATAAGGTGTCGCTCAGTTCCGCCTGACTCTTTGCAACCCCATGGCCTGTAGCCTGCCAGACTCCTCTGTCCATGGGATTCTCCAGGCAACTATACCGGAGTGGGTAGCCATTCCCTTCTCCGGGGGATCAGCTTGACCCAGGGATGGAACCCGGGTCTCCTGCATTGCAGGTGGATTCTTTATCATTTGAGCCACCAGGGAATCCCTGAATAATAAGACAGTCTCTCCGCGTATTCACGTGGGTACCACTTCTCGGGCCTCTGAGTGTTTCCATCTGCTGTCACTCTCCTTTCGCCTGAGAAATGTCCTTTAACATTTCGCACAGAGTGGTCTGCTGGTGATGGAGTATCACCGCTTTTCTATTTTGAAGAAGTCTTGTTTTTGAAATAGCTATTTTTTCTTCCCTTTCAACGCTTCAAAGACATCTCTCCTCCGTCTTCTTACTTGATTTGCTCCTGAAGATGTATCTGCTGTCACGTATGTCTTTATTCCTTCATGCTTTGCCCCCTTGCTGGTGGCTTTTAAGATTTTTATCTTTATCCCTGGTTCTGAGCAATTTGAAAACCACACGCTTTGGTTTATGTTTTTTTTCTCAATGTGTTTTGAGCTTGGGAGTCATAGCGCTTGTTGGTTCTGGGAGTTCACAGACCACGTCAAATTTGGGAACAACAAATTTCTATCAATTATGTCTTCAAACATTCTCTCTGTTCTTCTTCCTCTCCTCACCTCAGTCCTCTCTTCCTATGCGTCAGCCGTCTGTGGCTGTTCTATAGCTCACGGAAACGGTTTTTTGTTTTTTCAAATGACGCTCCCTTTTCTCTTTTTGTTTGCTTCGATCCTTTCTAATCCTGCCTCTGCCAGCTCACTCTTCTTGTCTTATGCAGCCTCCGATCTGCCCCGAATCCCATCTTGTGACTCTTTCCTCTCAGATACGGACTGCTGTTTACCTCTAGAAGTTTCTTTTAAAGTTAAAGCAATTTTACTTGTAAAATGCACATAACATAAAATCTGTCATCTTACACATTTTTAAATGTACGGTTCAGTGACTTAAAAAAAAGAAGTCTCTTTGAGACCCCATGGACTATACAGTGCATGGAATACTGGACTCTCCAGGCCAGAATACTGGAGTGGGTAGCCTTTCCCTTCTCCAGGGGATCTTCCCAACCTCGGGGCTGAACCCAGGTCTCCCGCCTTGCAAGCAGATTCTTTACCGGCAGAGGCACCACGGCAGCCCTTGCGTTTTAAATTTAAAATTCTTGCTTGTGGTAAAATGCACATAACATAGAATCTGTCATTTTACACAATTTTAAGTGTACAGTTCAATGACTTAAAAAAGAGTCCACATTTCTGTTCATGTTTTAGGCATGTGGAATAGAGTTACGATGATTCTCTACGGCCTCTGCCTGTGGACTCGAACATTTGTAACCAGCCCTGGTCCCTTTTGACTTTCAGCACTCGTGGTGTTTTCCTACTCTTTGTACGTCTGGGAATTTCCAGATGGATGCCGGACACTGCAAATTTCACTTTATAGGTGCTGGATATTTTTGTAGTCTTACAGACATTCCTGAGCTTTGCTCTGGGTGTGGCTAAATAACCCGGAAAGAGTTTGACTCTTTCAGGTTTTGGTTTTAAGATCTGGTGGGGGAGATGGGGGAAGAAAAGCTATGACCAACCTAGACAGCATATTAAAAAGCAGAGACATTACTTTGCCAACAAAAGTCCATCTAGTCAAGGCTATGGTTTTTCCAGTGGTCATGTATGGATGTGAGAGTTGGACCATAAAGAAAGCTGAGCGCTAAAGAATTGACGCTTTTGAACTGTGATGCTGGAGAAGACTCTTCAGAGTCCCTTGGACAGCAAGGAGATCAAACCAGTCCATCCTCAAGGAAATCAGTCCTGAATATTCACTGGAAGGACTGATGCTGAAACTTCAATACTCTGGCCACGTGATGTGAAGAACTGACTCATTGGAATATACCCTGATGCTGGGAAAGATTTAAGGCAGGAGGAGAAGGGGCCGACAGAGGATGAGATGGTTGGATGGCATCACCAACTCGATGGACATAAGTCTGAGTAAACTCAGGGAGTTGGTGATGGACAGGGAAGCCTATTGTGCTGCAGTCTGTGGGGTTGCAAAGAGTCGGACAGGACTGAGCAACTGAACTGGCTAACTGACTGAGGGAGATCTGAGCTATGATTAATTCAAGGCTAATTCTTCTCCAGTATGGAAGCGAGACCCTTCTGAGGATTCTCCACGATGCTCTGTGAATTCAGCCTGCTGGGCGGGAAGAGGTACTTCCCACCTTCCCCCATCCTGAGCGAGCTCCAGATTCTGGTTCTCTAACCCTCCGGGAGATACTCTCTCCAGCTTCTCGTAGTTTCCTCCCACACATGCGCTGATCAAAGCTCTGCTGAACTCTGCATGGTGGCCCTTCTGGAATTCTACCCTGCCAGCACTACCTGCCACGGGCCCCCAGGCTCTCAGCTCCATTTCTTCTCCTTGCCCACCCCTCCGGCCTCTGCTGGGGTTCTCACTCCCGGAGGAAGCCGGGCAGTCGGAGGGCTCATCTCATAACAGAACAGGGCCCTGTGGGGCCTTCCCAGGGGAGACTGGACCTGCTTCTATGTCCTCCACCTGCAGGAAAACTAACCAGAGCTGGGGCTTCCCTGGTGGCCCGGTGGCTAAGACTCCACCCTCACAATACAGGGGGCCGGCCTTCCATCCCCGGTCAGGCAACCAGTCCCGTACACCGGAACTAAAGATTTCACTGCTGCAGCTAAAGATCCTGTACGCCTAAGGCCTAGTACAGCCAGACAAATAAAAAAATATATATATATTAAGAAAAAAAAAAAAGAGACACTAGGACAGGTGGAGCTGGAGGGTCAGAGCAGGAGAGGTGACGGAAAAGAGAAAAAGCTTTAAAAAAAGGACAAATCTAATCCGGGAGATGAAAAAAATGCAGAGACAAAGGAAAGCCGTCAAACAACACAAAATAACAGGCAGCCTCCAGGAGGGCTCACGCCAAGGGGCGTCCCTCAGAACTGCCCTCCCGGAGGGCTCACGCCAAGGGGCATCCCTCAGAACTGCCCTTCCGGAGGGCTCACGCCAAGGGGCGTCCCGCAGAACTGCCCTCCGGGAGGGCTCATGCCAAGGGGCATCCCTCAGAACTGCCCTCCAGGAGGGCTCATGCCAAGGGGCGTCCCTCAGAACTGCCCTCCAGGAGGGCTCACGCCAAGGGGCGTCCCTCAGAACTGCCCTTCAGGAGGGCTCACGCCAAGGGGCATCCCTCAGAACTGCCCTCCCGGAGGGCTCACGCCAAGGGGCGTCCCTCAGAACTGCCCTCCAGGAGGGCTCACGCCAAGGGGCGTCCCTCAGAACTGCCCTCCCGGAGGGCTCACGCCAAGGGGCGTCCCTCAGAACTGCCCTCCAGGAGGGCTCACGCCAAGGGGCATCCCTCAGAACTGCCCTCCCGGAGGGCTCACGCCAAGGGGCGTCCCTCAGAACTGCCCTCCAGGAGGGCTCACGCCAAGGGGCGTCCCTCAGAACTGCCCTCCCGGAGGGCTCACGCCAAGGGGCGTCCCTCAGAACTGCCCTCCAGGAGGGCTCACGCCAAGGGGCATCCCTCAGAACTGCCCTCCCGGAGGGCTCACGCCAAGGGGCGTCCCTCAGAACTGCCCTCCAGGAGGGCTCACGCCAAGGGGCGTCCCTCAGAACTGCCCTCCCGGAGGGCTCACGCCAAGGGGCGTCCCTCAGAACTGCCCTCCAGGAGGGCTCACGCCAAGGGGCATCCCTCAGAACTGCCCTCCCGGAGGGCTCACGCCAAGGGGCGTCCCTCAGAACTGCCCTCCAGGAGGGCTCACGCCAAGGGGCGTCCCTCAGAACTGCCCTCCCGGAGGGCTCACGCCAAGGGGCGTCCCTCAGAACTGCCCTCCAGGAGGGCTCACGCCAAGGGGCATCCCTCAGAACTGCCCTCCCGGAGGGCTCACGCCAAGGGGCGTCCCTCAGAACTGCCCTCCAGGAGGGCTCACGCCAAGGGGCATCCCTCAGAACTGCCCTCCCGGAGGGCTCATGCCAAGGGGCGTCCCTCAGAACTGCCCTCCAGGAGGGCTCACGCCAAGGGGCGTCCCTCAGAACTGCCCTTCAGGAGGGCTCACGCCAAGGGGCATCCCTCAGAACTGCCCTCCCGGAGGGCTCACGCCAAGGGGCGTCCCTCAGAACTGCCCTCCAGGAGGGCTCATGCCAAGGGGCGTCCCGCAGAACTGCCCTCCGGGAGGGCTCACACCAAGGGGCGTCCCACAGAACTGCCTTCTGGGAGGGCTCACACCAAGGGGCATCCCTCAGAACTGCCCTCCAGGAGGGCTCATGCCAAGGGGCATCCCGCAGAATTGCTCCTGCCAGTGCCCCCGGCCCTGTGGTCCGCCACTGCTGACCCACACCTCTGTAGGTGACCCTCCAACACCAGCAGGAGACACAAGCTTGATCCCTGGTCCAGTTCAGCGCAGCCAAGCCCATGTACCAGGACTGGAGAAGCCTGCACATACCGGAGCCCACTCACTCTTGAGCCCGTGCTCTGAGACAAGAAGCCCTAGGACCTCAAAACAGAAGCCGGTAGCTGCGACTGGACACACCCCGCACGCGGCAACACAGACGCAGGGCAGCCAGAACACAGGTGAATAAAAGGAAGCCAGCACCGCGACAGTTCAGCCATTAAACAGGTCAAGGAGCTTCAGTTCTTCCCCAGGGGCTACAGACGATACTGTGAGCCACGTCTTCGGAGCTGTTTTGCAGATACTGAAACCCCCCAGCAGGTGGAAGAAGTTAACTACATGGCAACCAGATTGCAGTCACAACATAAGCTGCCAGGATTCCGAGAACAAGCGTCAAGGAAAGGGGAACGAATCGACCGAAGAACCGAGGACGAACTGTGCTTAAACCCCCCAGGCTGCACCGATCAGACCGCACACCACGACCACACACGCGGCACACAGCCCCCTCCTCCCATCTGTGCGCCGGCAGCCCCCCTCAGGAGCTCTGGGTAGCAGGGGGAAGCTGGTCTTTGGGACATGAGCCCACCTCCTCCCCAGGACTGCCCACTTCCTCAAAAAAGCTGTCTTTCCTTCTACTCACCACTTGCGTCTCAGTATTGAATACTGAGCCACCAGCAGCCAAGCCTGAGTTCCCTAACGATCTCTTTTGTTTCCCGTCTTTCAGGCATCAGTCATTTGTTGTCCGACGCCAAATCTTAAAATCTGTCGTTTCCTGTTTTGTCTGAGCTTTGGTTCCTACCTGTGGACGGGGACGTCCAGCCTCTGTTTGCCCGTCACGGCCACAAGAGAAACAGCCGTAGCAGTGGCATTACTCCTATCTTTTTAAAATTTCGAAGTTTCTTTTTTTGAAAACTGTAAACATAAGCAAAAGCAGAGTACCATGGGAAATCCTGTAATCTTCCCCCAAACTCTCACAGTCACCTGTTTCATGCCATTATCCGTGCACAGCGAAACCACACTTCCCTGCCTGGAGTCCCCAAGACCTCGCTTCTCACTGTGCGGGGAGTAGCTAACCCCCAAGGGGAGTGGACACGTGGCGCTGCTCTCCGCCCCCGACGGCGACGGTTCACCTCCTGACCCCAGCCCCGGGCTGAGAGGACCCTCACCAGCCGCCCCAGGCTCCCTGCAGGGTAAGGTGGTGCTCGAAGTTCAAACGCCAGAACGAACGCTGAGACTCTCCACCTGGGCTCGTTCTGGGGTCCTCGGTCACTGGTGACGAAGATACAGGTTGACAGCTGATCTTAAAACGGAAGAAGTTACTGGTCTCACTAGGCTTCCCTGGTGGCTCAGACGGTACAGAATCTGTCTGCAGTGCAGGCACCCCGGTTCGGTCCCTGGGTCGGGATGCCCCGAGAGAAGAGAATGGCTATCCACTCTAGTATTCTTGCCTGGAGAATCCCGGGGGCAGAGGAGTCTGGAGGGCTACAGGCCACGGGGTCGCAGAGTGGGACAGGACTGAGCCACACCTCACTGGTCTTCCTGAGCCTGCCCTCCCCAACCCCTCCCCCACCAGCGGGAAGACAGCGGGCGCCCAGCCGCTGTGCGGCTCACAGATGCTGCGCGGTGTGACGCTGGCCGCCAACACGTCAGTCATTAAGTCTCCATCACAGCCACTTAGCAGGCTCCTTCCTCCCTGTTTCCTGTTTGGGGCCCTCTGGATGCATCAGTCTGAATAACTGATTTGAGCAGGAAAGCCTCAAGCTTTTGAAGTGGCTCATTAATTACCTGGACAGAAGGAAGACTCTGCTCGGCACACACCGGCCCAGCACGATCAAAGCTGCCTGCCTGGCGTGACCGGGTCCACTGCTCGCACGACGCAGAGTCCCCTTCACGGAGGCGCAGGCTGCTGAATCCCAGAGAGGCCCCTGCACCCCTCGCCCTGGTCCCTGGAGGGGGCCTGCCCTTCCAACTTACTCCAGGCACACTCAGCTATGGCCGATGAAAAGGCGGTCTGCAGAGCATCTTTTGTTGGGGTGCTGCAACAGGCTGAATTATGTGCCCCCCAAATTCATATGTTAAAGTGTTGACCACCCCCCACCCTGTAGTTCAGAATGTGACTGAATTTGGAAATTGAGCCTTTAAGGAGGTGACAGTGAAGCTGGTTGGGTGGGCCCTAATCCAACCTGACTGGTATCCTTACAAGACGGGGGAAGTGGGACACTGAGAAAGCCCAGGATGCGCACAGAGATGGCCGGGTGAAGAGGGTAACTGCAAGTCCAGGAGCGAGGCCCTTACAGCCTGCAAACCGCGAGAACGTGGCTTCCTGTGGTTGAAGCCCCTCGGTCGTGGTGTCTGACCACAGCACTTCCAGCTAAGACAGGTGGGACGCCCAGTACTGGCTGCAGGGCTGGTCAGGAGGCTACACATGCTGGGTGTGTACCTCCTAACTCAAGCAGCTTACAGTGGACGGGCCTAGTCCAGACCAAAACACACTGAGACGGGCCACAGAAGAGTAACGACCCTTGAAGGGAGACGTTCAGGCAGTTGGCTCACAGTCCGCTGCAGGCTGGGGGTGCATTCACAGAGGGCCAGGAGGCCAGGGGAGGGGGTCAGAGTGCGACCTCCATCCTGGTGGAGGTGGGGTGGTTTCTCCTAGGGGGTCCGAGGAGAGCTCCCAACAGGAGAGTCTGGAAATCAGCTTTCAGCAGTCATGTACGGATGTGAGAGCTGGACCATAAAGAAGTCTGCGTGCTGAAGGATTGATACTTTTGAACCGTGTTGCTGGAGAAGACTCTTAAGAGTCCCTTGGACTGCAAGGAGATCCAACCAGTCCATCCTCAAGGAAAACCCTGAATATTCACTGGAAGGACTCATGCTGAAGCTGAAGCTCCAATACTTTGACCATCTGATGTGAAGAACTGACTCACTGGAAAAGACCCTGATGCTGGGAAAGATTGAAGGCAGGAGGAGAAGGGGCCGACAGAGGATGAGATGGTTGGATGGCATCACTGATGTGATGGATATCAAACTCTGAGAGCTGGTGATGGACAGGGAAGCCTGGCGTGCTGCAGTCCAGGGGGTCACAAACAGTTGGACCCGACTGAGCGACTGAATAACAACAATGGGCAACTGCAGCTGCCACCTCTTCCCCGAGACAGTCACCAGGCTGGAGGTGGGGACCTCACGAGGGGCGGAGCTGTCTCCAGCCCCGGGATGGATCCTGACTTTCTCTTTGAAAACATTCCACACAGGGGCTCCCCTGGTGGTCCAGCAGCTAAGAGTCTGTGCTCCCAGCGCTAGGGGCCCAGGTTCGACCCCTGGCCAGGGAACTACACTTCACATGCTGCAACTAAAGGCCCGCCTTGCCGCCAGGAAGACCGAGGAGCCCGTGTGCCCAGCGGAGACCTGGCATGGCCAAACAGAAGACAACGAAACAACAACAAAGGCTCATCCTGGCCGTGAGCTTAAGAAGAGGAGGAAGAGGCAGCTCCGTGCCAGAAACACTGACAGCTAAGCGCCCTTCCCCATCTCAGACCTTTGAAGAATCCTTGTGGGAGCCCCTCAGCTTTGCCACCTAGACAGAGCAGTAGAAGTGATCCCAGGGAACATATCCGACGGGCTCTTGGAGGCGGCTGAAATTCTCAGGGCTCCGTGGAGCCGAGGAACACCTTATTCTGGGTAGAACCTCTGGCTGGAGGGCAAGGGCTTGCATTTCCCCACAGCCAGCCTGCAGGGGAAGCCAGCCCCCCGCTCCTGCTGGAGAATGGATCCTCCCAGCACCTCCTCCCCTGTGTGGGCCGCACACTGCTGCCGGGCTGCCCACTTCTTCCGGGAGGAGAGGGGTTTGTTCTTTTCGGGAAAGCAATGAATAAACGGCAGAATGGAGTGGCCTGGGTGTGGTTCATGGGCGTGCGGCGTCGGTCGGGAGGCAGTTAAGCAGGGCCACCACGGTTGGTTTGTAGGGCGTGGCCTCTGAGGCTCTCGTGTTTGGCACCAGCTTCACTGCAGAGCAGCATCCTTCCTTGCTTCCTTCCTTCCTGGGGCCTCAGGCCCTGGTACCCCTCCTCCAGCTAGTTGCCAGGTGCCTGGGAAGCCCGGCTGTGGGTTCAGAGTGCAGCTGGGCAGTGAGCGATGGAGCTGCTGCCGAGCCACGGCTCCCATCCCCCGAGGAAGCTCCACGCCCCCCATCTGCCCTTTCTCCAACTTTGGGCATGCCGGGCTGGGCCTCCACTGCCTCCTCTCACCCTAGGGCGAAGGCACCAGGGGAAAGTGAGTCCAGCTCTGGGGTCCCTGCCCTCCAAGCAGACCTCGGGGCTGAGGGACGGTGTGCAGGGCCAAGAGGCAGGGCCTCTGTGGCGGGTGGCTGTGGGGGTCCTAGGCAGCGGGGCGGGGGGCTGTGACCACGGGGTCCGAGGTGGTGGTGACACCGAGCCGGACTCTGGGGCTCCTTTCCATGGTCCCCGGTTCCTGTTTGTAGGAAACAGGCTTCATTCATCTTCGTGACCTTCCCAGAGTTCCAGTGGGTAAGTTCAAGCAGCTGCTAATCAGAGAAGGGCCAGGGAGGCAGAGAGGAGGAGCAGCCAGGAAGCAGCAGCGTGGCCTCGGTTCTTCCTCAAGAAACACACAAAACTGTACTGAGCGTCTCAGATGGTGCGGAGTCTGCCTGCCATGGAGGAGACCTGGGTGCGGTCCCTGGCTCACGAAGATCCCCTGGAGGAGGGCATGGCAACCCGCTCCAGCATTCTTGCCTGGAGAATCGCACTGACAGAGGAGCCTAGTGGGCTACAGTCCATAGGGTCGCAAAGAGTTGGACACGACTGAGCGACTAGCATTAACCGAACTAAAACCACCTGCGAATGGAAGATGTCAGCACTCTTCACTCCAGAGAAGAGCGAGTGAAGGTGAAGGTCGCCCAGTCGTGTCCGACTCTGCGACCCCATGGACTGTCTCCAGGCCGGAATCCTGCAGTGGGTGTCCTTTCCCGTCTCCAGGGGATAGAACCCAGGTCTCCTGCATTGCAGGCGGAGTCTTTACCAGCTGAGCTACCATTCCAGAGAAGGCCGCAGTTTAAAAACCTGTTTATCAAGAGACCACTTGAGGCCAGAGTAACCAAGCGCAAGCCCTGAGCACACGCTGATCCTTACCAGCAACCGCACTCCTGAGCCACTGCTCTAAAACTCACCGAATTTCCCAGGGTGAAGATACAGTTTTGAGGCACAAGCCCACTCTGTCCCCTTCGCCTGGCAACGCAACAAACCTATTCTTTTCTACTTCATCCGAAGTCTGTCTCCGAGGTCTGATTCGGCGCTGGTGCACAGAGGCTGTGTTTTTGGCTTCAGTGGGGCTGGGCGCCACAGCTGTGGGGTCCTGAATGGTGGGACTCGGGAACTGTGCCTGGGAAGTCGGTCTGCCTGGCCCCAGTGTGGAGAGGCAGGATCTGGGTCTCTGTGAAGGGGCTGGAGGGAACTCCCGGGTCCCTGCCTTGGGCCAGGGTGGAAGGCGGGCTGACACAGCGATGAGGCCCTAGGAGGAAGAGGCTGCAGGTGGCGGAGATGGGGGCAGAGCTCTGTTCGCCCAGGGGCTCCCCAGCTCCCTCCCTGCAGCTTTAGGCCTCCCCACAAGGCCCTGGACACGGTCAGCGGGGGGCATGCCGGCTCTGGCAGTGGGGACACCCATGTGACCCAGTCCTGGCCAATCAGAGCTTTCCATCTCCCAGGCCGCCATGGTTGGTTCCGGGATGATCGTGTGACCCAAGTCAGACCCATCAGAATCCTGCCTGGGTTCTGCCAGGTCTCCTGGGAAGGGTGGTCTGAACAGGGCGGGGGTCCTCAGCAGGGGACAGACACTTGGGAGGGCAGCAGAGCAACAGAGGTGAGACCAAGAGAGGGGGTCAGAGACGGAGAGACAGAGACAGAGAGAGACACACAGAGACAGAGACGGACCCAGGCGGAGAGGCAGAGCCCAAGAGAGGGAGCAGAGACGGAGAGACAGAGACGGAGAGACAGAGACAGAGACAGAGAGACACACAGAGACAGAGAGACAGAGATAGAGAGACAGAGATGGAGAGACAGAGACACAGAGACAGAGACGGAGAGATAGAAAGACACACAGAGACAGAGAGAGACAGAGACGGAGAGACAGAGACACAGAGACAGAGACGGACTTGGGTGGAGAGGCAGAGCCCGAGAGAGGGAGCAGAGATGGAGAGACAGAGATGGAGAGACAGAGACACAGAGACAGAGAGAGACAGAGTCGGAGAGACAGAGAGACACACAGAGACAGAGACGGAGAGACAGAGATGGCCCAGGGTGTAGAGGCAGAGCCTGAGAGAGGGAGCAGACAGGCAGGGCGCGGCGCCACTCTGCGCCCAGCCGCGCAGCTGAGGACCACCCCCCCCCCCCAACTGTTCAGTCACTTGCGCGTTAGCCGTTAGCCGCCGGTTAAGCCTCAGCTATTCAGCTGGACCATGCAAACGGCCGCTTTCTGTTTTTTGACCTAAAAAGTGGCAGCTCTGACGGGAGAAGGGGCTTGTGTCACTGGAAGTTGAAAGGACCCAGAATAAAAATGGGTTCAGCTGGTCGCTCTGCTGAGCGGCATCGCCCGGCCCTTTGAAGCCCTACCTCCCTTTAGAGCTCACGGGCCTCGCGAGGGGCACAGCACACTCTTGTCCTTGGTCAGGAGTTGAAACAACTTTATTTCAAATTCCTGGTGGCAGAACTTCAGGCCCCAGTGCCTCCCTGGGGCCTGTTCTCCACGTGGCCCTGACCCAGAGGGGGCCGCCTGGCTCTCCTTAGAAGCTGAGGTCAAGGGCGACCCGAGTGCACTTCTGGGGACCCGTGGCCGGGGTCTCATCACCACTGCCCATGGAGGCCTTGCCCGGGAACAGCCTGCCTGTCTCTGTGGGCAGGGCTGGCAGGTCTGTTCCGCAGAGAGCCTGGGCCCAGAATCAGACAGCACCACCCCCTCCCGAGGTCATGCAGCTGGGCTGGCTTCTCGAGAGGGAACACTGTCAGAGCCTGTCTCAGCCAAGGGGCTGCAGAACGTGGGGAGTCCTGGAGCGGGGAGCAGGGCGATCGAGGCACCCAGAAAGTCGTGCCCACTTTCCCCCAGGGTCCCCATCCACTGGGACCTCAAGTGCACTTCCTTTGTGGAGTTATCAGTGTGGTTCCAGGGACACAGAGCCTGCTTGTCACACAACTGAAGATGTAGGTGCCAAGTGACGGGGTTGAGCGGAGAGAGTAAGAGAGAATAAGACAAGGAGACCCCCCCAACCTGGTGTGCACCCCCACAGCTTTCTAGTTCTGCTCACAGAGAAGACACACAGGTGGCTAACAAGCACAGCATCGTGGATCGTAAGAGAAAGGCAAGTGAAAACCACGAGACACCTCTGCACATCCATCTGAAGGTTTCGAATGAACAAGATCAACCTCACCAAGCAGCGGCTAGGGCGTGGAGGACCGGAAACTCTCATAGGCAGGAATGCAAAACTCGGCAGGGGCACTGGAAGACCGGGCGGCAATTTCTTTGAACATTTATCTATTAATAGCACATGACCTGGCCCTTCCCTCTCTGAGAAGAGACACAAAAATATTTTTCCGAGAGACACAACAATACATGTCTGCACAAAGACTTGAATATGAATATTCATAGCACCGTTAAGAGTCAAATGCCCATCAGCAGGTGAGTAGACAGCCACGCAGGTGAGTAGACAGCCACGTAAGTGGTTCATACTAGAGGAGACCCTCACTCAGAAACCCGGGGGGGAGGAATGGACCCTCACTCAGAAACCCGAGGGGGGCGGGGATGGACCCTCACTCAGAAACCCGGGGGTAGGGGGAGGAATGGACCCTCACTCAGAAACCCGGGGGGGAGGAATGGACCCTCATCAGAAACCCGGTGGGGGGGGATGGACCCTCACTCAGAAACCGGGGCGGGGGTCGAGGAATGGACCCTCACTCAGAAACCCGGGGGGGAGGAATGGACCCTCATCAGAAACCCGGTGGGGGGGGATGGACCCTCACTCAGAAACCGGGGCGGGGGTCGAGGAATGGACCCTCACTCAGAAACCCGGGGGGGAGGAATGGACCCTCATCAGAAACCCGGTGGGGGGGGATGGACCCTCACTCAGAAACCGGGGCGGGGGTCGAGGAATGGACCCTCACTCAGAAACCCGGGGGGGAGGAATGGACCCTCATCAGAAACCCGGTGGGGGGGGATGGACCCTCACTCAGAAACCGGGGCGGGGGTCGAGGAATGGACCCTCACTCAGAAACCCGGGGGGGAGGAATGGACCCTCATCAGAAACCCGGTGGGGGGGGATGGACCCTCACTCAGAAACCGGGGCGGGGGTGGAGGAATGGACCCTCACTCAGAAACCCGGGGGGGAGGAATGGACCCTCATCAGAAACCCGGTGGGGGGGGATGGACCCTCACTCAGAAACCGGGGCGGGGGTCGAGGAATGGACCCTCACTCAGAAACCCGGGGGGGAGGAATGGACCCTCACTCAGAAACCCCGGGCAAGGGGACGGTTGTCACATGCAAATCTTGAAATAATTATGCTGAGCGAAAGGAACCAAAAAAAAGAGCGCATACAGTGTGATTCCATTTATGTAAAATTCCAGAAAAAGCAAACTACTCTGCCGTAGCAGCCAGCTGAGCGATGGCAGCCACAGGAGGCGGGGTCACGCAGGGCCATGGGAAACTTCTGGAGTGGTGGATGTGTTGATCATCCTGACCTTGGTGATGGCTTCAGCGGCTTACCCATATGTCAACGCGAAGCATGGGAAGTTCAGTGATGGCCATTAAAGCTCAGTGAAGCTCTCTGCAAACAGAAACCGTTGCATCCTACTGCAGAAGATCGCGAGGGAGGCGGCCCCACCTGGGGGACATGGTGCGGGCGCAGCAGGAAGGAGACACCCGAGTGTGACCGAGACAGGAGCGTGACCTCGCACCGGCGCCTCCGACGTCAACCAGAACGAGTTTCAAAGTTCTGGGAGCTGGTGTCTGAAGCTGTGCCCCTGCCAGCCCCGCGGCTCCTGGGGTGAGGACAGGAAGCGGGTCCCTAACTGACACTCCTGCCCCAAACCCTGCAAATTCAGGGAAGACCACGCCCCCTTCTGTTGCACCGCCTGCAGAGTGCGTCTCACGCTGAGGATTTGGGGGCACTCCTCCCCCCGTGACAGTGAGGGCTGCCCCTCCTCCTGCGGCGGGGCCTGCGCCGGGATCAGCCGTGGCCGGGCAGAGCCCTGCTCTCCAAACCCTCCCGGGACTGACCCTGCGATGCCAGGCTCTCTCCAACAGACACAGCGGAGCCAGAAGCCCCAGGGCAGCGGTAGTCCCCACCCGCTCGAGGGAAGAGGGGTGACTCAGCCACCCCTTGGGTGCCCACTGACCTTCTGCAGCACAGTGAGGGGTCGCTAGGTCCTAGACCGGGGCTCTGGGCTGGGGGTAATCTGGACAGTCTGGGGGTGAGGAGGCCCCAGCTGCGGCTGCCCGGCTCCCTGTGGGGTGGCCACGGGACAGGCCAGGCTCAGACTCTGGGGCCAGCACTGCTTGGGCTCAGGGGGCAGGGGTCACACATTCTCCCAGAGCCTCGGGTTCATACACAGGGACTCACAACACACAGGCCGATTTCCAGAACAAAGCTGGGTGATGGGCGTGCGGGGGCTGGGCAGGGGCGGGCAGCACGGACGCTGCCCAGCTGCAGCTTCCCCCAGTACAGGGCGTGCAGGCCAGGGCCCTGGGTGCCCCGCCCGGCCGTGGTCAGCCGTGCTGCTCCTGGAAGCCTGACCAGCCTGCATCGCAGGGCACGCGGTCGGCCACGACGGCGACCCTCGCGGCCCTGTCCACAGCAGCAGCTCTGCTCCGGAACCTTCCAGCTCCCAGAATGCTCTCTCTGCACCCACACACTGAAGCTCCCCGGGACCTGCTGCTTTGGCGGCCGCCCCAGAGACAAGCTGAGCCCCCACATGGCCTGTGTCACGGGGTCCTTCTCCTGAGCCTGGCAGAGATCCTGAACCAAGAGGGACAGAAATTTGGCTCCAGTGACGAGCTGAGGTTGGAGGGGGCCCTGGACTTTGATCTTGATGCCCGAGCGACAGCAGGTACCTGGGAGTCCAGCATGGAGCCGGCAGGGTGGTGGTCGGGGCTCGGGGGGCTGCAGGACTGTGATGCACTCAGGATGCCTCGGGAAGGGCTGGGTGGGCTCAGAGCGACCCCTCTGGGCCTGATGTCCGGTCTGGGGAGGGCCTGGCAGGGGGCAGAGAGTACAAGGGATGGGGGGCTGGAGGTCAGAGGTCAGCTGCCCAGGCCTCCTGAGTCCTCACAGTTCACCCCCAAGGGCTTCAGGGGATTCAAGGACGGGCGTGAGGCACTTGAATGGTGCCCAGAAACACCCGCATGGCTGGACGGTGTCCCCTGAAACACCCACGTCCTGACCCCAGCACCTCAGAATGCGGTTGTATCTAGAGCTGGGCCTTTAAAAGGTGATTAGATAAAATGAAGTCAGGAGGGTGGGGCCCTAGGGTCACAGAACTGGGGATCTTGTAAGAGGAGGTGAGGACACAGACACTCAGAGGGACGACACAGTGAGGACACGGGGAGGAGACGGCCGTCTGCACGCCCGGGAGGGGGTCTCAGGAGGACCAGCCCCACCCACAGCTGGGTCTGGGAATCCAGCCTCCAGGCCTGGAGACAGTAATTTCCGCTGCTTAAGGAGCCTGGGCTGTGGGTCTTTGTGTCAGCAGCTCAAGCAAACCTATCCACATGGTAAGCGCCGTGTCCCGTCCAGGCTTGCACACTCTGCTCCCGTGTCACAGGCCAGCCAAGGAGGCACGGGGGTGGACGGCCCCCGGCGGGGGCACCTGGACCCTGGCAGGCTGATGCCCAAAGCCTCATTCGCCCCACGAGGTCTCACCTTCCTCTGCCTGCAGAATGTGTCTGTGACTCTCAGAAGGAGAACAGACCCCCAGGAAAGGGGACCCTGGCCCCGAAGGAAGGAGGGGAGGACGCTGCTTCTGAATTTGTATTCCAGCCACACTCGGGTTGTGTGCGCAGCCTGCTCACCTGGGGCTGGTGACGTCACACGCAGAACGCGCGGTCTCAGGTGGGACACACCGCCCTCTCCTACAGCGAGCAGGGAGACGCGCAGAGAAGACGCAGACTTCCCGCCCTGACTGTGTCCCCAGACCCCCACACGCTCATAGAGGGGAGACTCGGAGGCCACAGGAGGCCAGGACCGTGGTCCGTCCACAGAGGGGACAACAGCGTGTCCTCTGGAAAGGCGGGCGGAGCGATGTCCACAGCCTGAGGGGCCCCGAGGGCCACAGGCCGAGCCTTTGTGCCACACACCAGTGCCGCCAGCCAAGCCAAGGGACCTCCACACGCTCCACCTGCTGATCTTCCCAGTATTGGCGCAATCGGAACAGCCAGCCAAAGGCTCTCGGACCAGCTCAGAGACAACTGAGGGGTGGATTTTGTTCTCAAATGAAAGTGATGGTTCCTTCCAAGAAAACGTTGCTCGTTTGTGCGAGTGTAGACCCCCAGGATGCCACGTGCTCAGAGGCCATGACTGTGGGCACTGTCAGCCCATTTCTTGCCTTGACACCCGGCCCACAGCGGTCAGAAGGGGCTCTCCCACCTGCCATTTCCCTTCAGTCTGTGCTGAATATGGGTGCGTGTGAACGCAGGTGAGTGTGAGGCCTTTGCTGAATACAAGCGTTAGCACTAGGTGAGTGTAAACACTAGGTTAAATATTCTTCTTACTCTGATTTATTAAAAGTAGGTCCTTCTCCTTAAATAGAAGACATGACAAGAAGTCAACACACGCAATACATTCTCCGACATAAACCTAGCAGTGTTTCTTAGGTCAGTCTCCTAAGGGAACAGAAATACAAGCAAAAATAAACAAACGGGACCTGATCAAATTTATGAGCTTTTGCACAGCAAAGGAAACCATAAGCAAATTGAAAAGACAACCTCTGGATTGGGAGAAAGTATTTGCAAATGATGTGATGAACAAGGGCTTCATCTCCAAAATATACAAACAGCTCATATAACTCAGTAACACACTCACAGACAAAAACACAACGCAATCAAAAAATGGGCGGAAGACCTAAACAGACATTTCTCCAAAGAAGACATCCAGATGGCCAACAGGCACATGGAAAGAGGCTCAACATCCCCAATTATTACAGGAATGCAAATTAAAGCTACCATGAGGTAGCACCTCAGACCAGTCAGAATAAATAATAAGTGCAGGAGAGAGTGTGGAGAAAAGGGAATGCTCCTGCACCATTGATGCGAATGTAAATTGGTGCAGCCACTATGGAGAACAGGAAGGAGCTTTCTCAGAACTAAACACAGAACTATATGATCCAGCAATCCCACTCCTGGGAATATGACCAGCCAAAACCCTACTTCAAAAAGATCACGGAACCCCATATTCATCACAGCACTCTTCACACTTGCCGAGACACAGAGACTACCTAGGCGTCCGTCGACAGAGGAACGGATAAAGAAGATGTGGTACATATACATAATGGACTACTGCTCAGCCACGATAAAGAACGAAACGAGGCCACCTGCGTCCATGTGGATGGACCTAGAGATCATTACTCTACACGAAGTAAGTCAGGCGGAAAAAGGCAAATACCATATGACACCACTTCTTTTTGAAATCTAAAAACCATTAAAAAAAACACAAATCACCTTATTTACAAAACAGAAACATACTCATAGACAAAGAAAACAAACAAACAACTACCAAAGGGGAAAGAGGTAAGGAAGGGACAAGTTAGGACTTCAGGGTTAACAGATACAAACTGTTAACATGCCGCGCTAAGTCGTTTCAGTGGTGACCGACTCTCCGCGAGCCTATGGACCATAGCCCGCCAGGTTCCTATGTTCAGGGGATTCTCCAGGAAGAATACTGGAGTGGGCAGTCATTTCCTTCTCCAGGGCATCTTTCTGACTCAGGGATCGAACCTGCAGTTCTTAGGTCTCCTGCACCGGCAGGAGGGTTATCACTGGTGTCACCCGATTAATATTATATAAAAAATAGACAACAAGGACCTACTGTATAGCACAGGGAACTGTGTTCAATATCCTGCAATAAACCATGACGGCAAAGAAAAGAACGTAGGTCCTTTCCAAACTTCCGCACCCACCCCACCACTGCTGCGTGAAGACACCAAGGGTGTGGGCGTTCCCCGGGCCCAGCCCTGCTCTGCACGGTTGTAGTGCAGTTTTCCTACTGTTCAAGACCCTCATTTCCAGCCAGTGAACTCACGAGGCACAACCAAGCATCTAAATGAACAACAAAGGTGCGACTTCTCGATAAAGCAGAGGGAGGCCCTGGCGTGGCCCCCGTGATGGCAGGCGGTGGGACGTGGCCCCACCAAGGTCTGGTCACCACGTGGCTGGGAGAGGGCGGAAGGGTGGGAGCCGTTGCTGGGAGCATCCAAGGCGGGGCTGGGTTTAAACGCGTCTCAGTTCAAGGAGGCCCCGCGAGACCCAGGCCTGTGTTTATGACAGGGAACCCACTGACCAGAGGCTGGAGGGACAGAGCCAATCTATATGGGGCACCCAGGGCGTGCAGGCTTGGTGCCAGGCCCGGGGGCCAGAGCCTCAGACTCGGTCGGCCCTGCTCCCTGCCTGGTGACTGACCCATGTTGGCACAGCTCCACCCCCGCCACGTGGCAGCTGAGCGTGGGGCAGCCTGGGCTGGCCCTTCAGTGGGGCCATGTGGCTGTGGCCAGAATCAGCCACTGAGGGTCCTGTGTCAAAGGCCGAGCCCGGGGTCCCTCGCGTCCACCCTGCAGGCAAAGGCTTGCTTCTGGGCACTGGCAGGCTCTCTGGGCCAAACCTTACAACCAGCCCCTGTTTGTGACAGAGAGAGGAGAGCCCCTCAGTGTCGCCTGAAAAGATGCACAGGGCTTTGAGGTACAACGTGGCAGCCAGCCTCCCAGCCTGGCCCGTGACGCAGGACTCCCATAGCAACCTTCATCCCGCACTCCTTGGGGCCTCTGTGCCAGCCTTGTGCCCGGGCTGGGGCTTGATGGGGAAGGAGACAGACATGGCCACACCACAGCAGGGGGACTGCCATGTGATAAGGGATGGGTGAGGGGGGAGGGGCACAGAGCAGAGAAGAGGGTCCTGGCGGGGGGCGGGGCAGCGGCACTGGGGAGGAGAGAGTCCACCAGGCAGGAAGAACGGCTCAGGCAGGGGTGGGAGGGAGTCAGAGCCATAAGGATGGTGGTGGGGGGGGCACCTGAGACTCTGGAGAGTGGGCAGAACTCGGGGACAGGGGAGCGATCATCAGCTGAAACCTACTGTGCGCTGTCTGCCCTGGTGGCCCCTCCACACATTGCATCCCAGAAGACCCAGCAAGAACATGCCAGGAGTGGGTTCTCCCATGGAGCCAGCACCTGGGTTTCAGCCCGGTGAGACCGTTCTGGACTTACCACCTCCAGACTCCAAGGTAATAAAGTGTGCTGCTTTAAGCCTCTACAACCGGGGTCACGTGTTACAGCATCCGCAGGGGAGTCAGGCAGGGGAACAGCTGGCTCCTGCAGAGGCCGGAGCAGAGCGAGCTGGGGAGGATGTGGCTGAGGGCTGATGGACGGACGAGGGCCCTTCCCAGACCAGCCCCTCCCCGTCGGCGGTGGGCCTGATGGGGGCCCAGCTGTGCTTGAACCCCCCTCAACAGACAGGAGGCAGCACTCAGCCCTGCTTCTTGAAATGCCCTGGTGTCCAAGCAGCACCAGTGGGCTGTCTCCGAGTCAGAGACCCCCTCCGCCTCCAGAAGAGTCAACCACGTCCATGCCCCACCAGCAAGAGGAAGTCTAGCCACTGCTGATGGGCAGCACAAGTCAGCAGGCTGGCTGCTGGTGACACGACCTCCCTCGGGACCCCTGGGGGCTCGCTCACTGTGGCCAGCAGGACCGAGTGGGGCTCAAGATGAAGAGGGGCGAACGGGTCACCGGCCAGGACCAAGGACAGCTCCTTGGCCGCAGCTCATGGAGACCCTGCACAGGAACTCAAGATGAACAGGAGTGTGTCACTGGCCAGGACCAAGGACAGCTCCTTGGCTGCGGCTCAAGGAGACCCTGCACGTGAGCTACATCCTCCCTCTCCAGGACCCCTGTTCGCCTCCATTCTTGGCGCCACTGGCCGCCTGGCCTGGTTTCCCGGGACAGCCAGAGACAACCTCCAAACTCACCAGGGCCGGGGCTGGGACGGGCAGAGCAAGGCCAGTGGACCCAGCTCCAGCACCAAGTCTCTGTACCAGGGGGAGGCCTCAGGGCCTGGCCTGCCCACGGCAGACAGGACAGGCTGGGCAGGTGAAGGCAGACCCAGGGCCTGGTTTGCTCGATTTCGTGCCCCCTCTGTGCACACCTGGAGCACCCCCTCCACTGCCCTGCCATGTCTTGGAGCCCACCACGTCCAAGGCACTCTCAAAGCTCCAGGCTTTTCTGCCATCATTGGCAAGTGTCATCCTCGGTTACACCACCCCAGAGACATGACCCCGGGAGGAAGGTGCCAGACTGTGGACAAGAGGAGCGTGAGTGAACGATAAACACAGGCTCACGGGTCTCCTAGAAAGTTGCCCGTGAGGACCCAGAGGGAGGGACACGGCTGGGAAATCGATTCTTTTTTTGAGAGGAGGGGCAGAAGAGGAAAAACTTCTGTGATCACTGAAATAAAGCTGCAAACAGATCAGTTATTCCATTAAACTAGGAAAGGACCATAGAGAAGGCTGAGTGCCAATGAATTGATGCTTTCGAACTGTGGTGCTAGAAAAGACTCCTGAGAGTCCCTTGGACTGCAAGGTGATCAAACCAGTCAATCCTAAAGGAAATCAACCCTGAAGAGTCACTGGAAGGACTGAGGCTGAAGATGAAGCCTTTGGCCACATGATGTGAAGAGCTAACTCACTGCAAAAGACACTGGTGCTGGGAAAGATTGAAGGCAGGAGGAGAAGGGGATCACAGAGGATGAGCTGGTTGGATGGCATCACTGACTCAACGGACATGAGTCTGAGCAAGCTCCAGGAGACGGTGAAGGACAGGGAGGCCTGGTGTGCTGCAGTCCATGGGGTCACACAGAGTTGGACACAACAGAGCGACTGAACTGAACTGGGGAAAGGCCTGCTGTTGTTGCAAAGAGGTCCTCCATCTAGAGAGCACACGTGCACTGCATGAGGAGCACATGGACTGTCTTTATTTTTGCCTCTGACTGACAGCATAACTTCACTGGGCTTTTTAAGCTAATTGAGGCAAAAAAGAAAAAAAAAACCCACAAATCTGGGGGAAGGCTGGTGTCTGGGAAGGCACGTGGAGCACACAGACACCAGCATCTCCGTGGAGGAACCTGCCTCCACCCCTGTTCTCCTGTTCTGCCATCTCCATGCTGTGTGACTTCTCAGTACTTTCTCGTCATCTCTTGAATAGAGAAGGTCCTGATGCCCATCTCTTAGGCTGAGGCAGATGAGGCTGGAACGTCTGCCCCAGCCCCGCCTCTTCTTTCAGCCAAAACACAGGCAGACATTGCAGCCGACAGACGATCTGGCTATCCACACACCCAGGTCCCCAGGGCTGACCCTCTCTGTGCTGAGTCACTCAGGATAAAACCGTGGAGCCCTCCTGGGGGGCCCTCCTCACCTCCTACCCCTACCATCAGCAAACCAGGTCCCACCTGCTCCCAAGTTGACCTCGAGTCCACATGCCCACTGTCAGGATGCTGGCATGTGGATGTGGGCAGGGACCATAGAACTGGTTCCCTGAGCTGCCTTTGTTCCTCTGCAGTCTATTCTCAGCCAGGAAGCCAAAGAGCTCACTGCCCAGGGCAGAAAACACAGGGCATTACAGCCAGCCAACCCTGGACAGTGACCTATGAGGCCCCCCTGACCTGGCCCAGAAACATCCCTTCTGTCCACCAGCGGCCACTCTCCCTGCTCACTCAGTCCAGCCCAAGACCTCCCTCCCCTCCTCCAGCCTCTGGGCATGGCTTGTGGGGTCTGGCCTCACTCTCCAGACGTCCACAAGGCTCTCTCTGGCCTTGGAGGTGGGCTGCCCTGATCACAGTCCTGAATGCGGCGACCACCCCCTCCAAGCCATCCTTACCCATCGCCCGCTCCCCACCCACACTTCCTGGCTCTGCCCACTGTGTGCAGCTTGACCTGGCACCTGTCCAGAGGGTCAGCAGAGATGTGGAGGTCGGAAGGTTGAGGACAAGCCCCTCAGCTTCACTGCCACAACCCTTGGGGGCAGCAGTGGGGCCTGGGGCTTGATTCGAGCATTGTAGAGGCCACCCTGGATTCTGGATGGAGGCCTGCTGAGTGCCATCTCACAGCTCCTTCTCACCGGAACTGCCCAGGCCACCCTCTCCACCTTGGGCAGCGTACTCTGTGCCTGGCAGCCCCAAGACCCGAGAGAAGCACCTGAGCCAGGAGCGGCTCATCCGCTGGCTGGCGAGGGGCCACCGCCAAGGTCTGATGCAAAAGGCGTTGCCCAATGGGTCAGGGATGACTGGTGGAACTCGACGGAACGGCTACTCTCAGAATCAGAGAGGTCAAGGCCAGTGACAGCAGAATAGACCAGCAGAGAGGCGCTGGACAGCACAGCAGAGGGCGGGGTGGCGGCCAGCCCGGAAAGCTGCCCACGGTCCCGAAGCCTCGACTCCCAGGCCACAGGGCCCCACAGCACTCCCCAACCCTAAGTATCACTAGCAAAAACTGGCTAAAGGTGTCCCTGCTCTTTGTTGATAAGTACAGGCGTGTTTTCATCCTTACATCCACCCCTCCATCCATCTGTCTATCTTTTTACTTATCCCTCCCGCCCTCCACCCATAGACCCATCCATTATTCTATCCATCCCTCCTTCCATCCATCCACCAATCCATCCCTCCATCTCTCCATCAAAGGATCCATCCATCCTTCTATCCATCCCTGTCCCTCCTTCCCTCCCTCTATTTGTCCACT
>SJYC01076662.1:0-46488 GCA_006408675.1 Madoqua kirkii
GAAAAACACTGAACGCTCCTGGGTTGGCAAAATCTGCAAGTCTGGGCAAGGAGCACTTGCTCCTCGGAAGGAAGGCCACGAGAAACCTTTTGCTGTCGTTCAGTCACTGAGTCATGTTCGACTCTTTGCAACCTCATGGACTGCAGCAGGCTCAGCGCCTCTGTCCCCCACTACCTCCTGGACAAGCCTAGACAGCATATTAAAAAGTCAAGACACGCTATGGTTTTTCCAGTCATGTACGGATGTGAGGGTTGGACCATAAAGTCAGCTGAGCACCGAAGAATCGATGCTTCCGAATTGTGGTGCTGGAGAAGACTCTTGAGAGTCCCTTGGACTTCGAGGAGACCAAGCCAGCGAATCCTAAAGGAAATCAACCCTGAATATTCTCCGGAAGGACTGATGTTGGAGCAGAAGCTCCACTACTTTGGCCGCCTGATGGGAAGAGCCGACTCATCGGAAAAGACCCTGATGCTGGGAAAGGTTGAAGGCAAAAGGAGAAGAGGGTAGCAGAAGATGAGATGGTTAGACAGCTACACTGACTCCATGGACATGAATTTGAGCAAACTCCAGGAGGCAGTGGAGGACAGAGGAGCCTGGCGTCCTACAGTCCATGAGATTGCAGAGTCGGACATGACTTGGCAATGGAACAGTAACAACAAGGTCTGGGGAACAGCTGTGCCACTTTGAGACCTGCCACCGAGTGTGACAAGTGGGGGAGGATTTGACTGGAATGGTCACTACAGAAAAGTTCCGTGCCGCCTCCTGGGAAAACTGCCCTGGTTACAGCCGCAAAAGCTGGGTGGCCACCCAGTGTCCACTCCAACAGGAGAGTGGAACTCTACACAATGAAAGAGGTCCGCACCGCCTCCCAAACTCCCTGTCAGAATGGCCTGGAAACAAACAGAGTTTCTCCTTCTTTCGTGTAGTTTAATTGGCGGAAAACCTGGTTCCAAGAGAAACAGAGGCATCTATCAGCTGCAATTAGCTCTCTGGGTGTGATCATCCAGATGTTCCGAGGCCAAAAAGTCAGCGTGCTGATTACATGGTGCTAATCCCTGGGATTATACAAAATACGCAGAACCTTATATTTTGTAAAATTTAGCTTAGAGTGTAAAAGAAATGCCCTGGGACGCACACTTGGGCTCCCCAGGGGGCAACAGTGGTGAAGAACCCGCCTGCCAATGCAGGAGACTTAAGAGATGCGGGTTCCATCTCTGGGTCTGAAAGATCCCCTGGAGAGAGGCATGGCTACTCACTCCAGTTTTCTTGCCTGGAGACTCTCATGGACAGAGGAGCCTGGAGGGCCACGGTCTCTGGGGTCATAAAGAACCGGACGCGACTACAGCAACTCAACACGTAGCACGCAATGCGTACTTTTTCTACCACCTTTGCTCTGAAACAAACCTGGCCCCAAAGACGTGGATGAGGGACTAAAGACCTGTCTACTAAGTGGAATCCTTTACATTTACTGGAAAACAAAGACAAGCCACAGATGTCTCTGAGGATAAACCTCAAATGCATCACCCTGGTCAAAGGTCATCCAAGAAGCTAGATGCCCAAATTCCACTTACATAAACGGGAAGCAGCTAAGAGTGAGCTCTGCTGAGTGATATAAACCCAGGTAGCCATCCTGAAACTAACACAAATTCTAAATCAACTACACTTCAATCTTTCGTCTCCTTAAATGATATGCTAA
Organism: Madoqua kirkii; assembly: GCA_006408675.1. Classification (NCBI taxonomy): domain Eukaryota; kingdom Metazoa; phylum Chordata; class Mammalia; order Artiodactyla; family Bovidae; genus Madoqua; species Madoqua kirkii. The sequence continues at coordinate 1,697 of SJYC01076662.1, forward strand.
GTATAGAAATCAAGAGGATGAGATGGTTGGATGGCATCACTGACTCAGTGGACGTGAGTCTGAGCAAACTTCGGGAGATAGTGAAGGACAGGAAGCTTGGCGTGCTGCAGCCCATGGGGTCGCAAAGAGTTGGACACGATTGAGCGACTGAACAAGTACGGAAATACCAGCGTTTGTCTCTGCCGTGAGGCCAGAGTCCAACAGAGCCTTTTCTCAGGAGGAACACAAATACTCTTGAGCAGATGAACCGCTGAGAGTAATGATAACAACACCAGGGAACAGAGACGTTGAGTAACTTGCTTAAGGTCACACAGCTAATGAGGCCTAGAACTGGGGTCTGCAGAAGTGGTATCCTCCACGCTGTGCAGCTTTTTCCCAGGACAGGCCTCCTCTGACCCCTTTGTCCAATCCCTAAACTTTGATGCTTTCATGAAAACTAGAAAGACCCTGGAAGGAGACAGGAGAGCTAGAGGTTGGCTCCTAGAATGCCTCTGCAATTGTCCTCCCTTTACAGCCCAACCGGGAGGTGAGGCGATGTCCATGGAGCCTTCCCCCAACCCAGGGGACATGCAGTGACCGACCCGGGCACTGGGGGCCGCAGTGATGTGAGCAGATGGAGGTCAGCAGCCAGCAGAGGGTCAGGGAAGCAGAAGAGCCCAGGACCACCACTTCTGTGAACACTTAACCCACGGGCGGGGGTTCCCAGTGCTCCTGTAGACTCATCCCTCTCCCCATCCCTGTCTCCTCCTTCAATAAACACCCCCAACGGCTCTCGCATCCACGGGAGGGGGACTTCAGAGCAACCAGAAAAAAGTGAGCCGAGCGAGCACATAACTGTGACCTGGGGGAGGCGGCTGTGGTACTCTGAGCATTCCTGGGGGGCAGCCTGGCCTGGCCTGAGGGCAGCGGTCACCTCCAGAGGAGGGTGTGGTGGGGCTGGAAGGATGCCCAGGGCCTCGGGAGGCTCGCTGAGGGGCCACTCTCCAGGGAGAGGGAGCCTCGTGAAGACCGCCCAGTGGCTGGGGCCAGCTCCCCAGCCCAGGTCCTCCTGTACTGCCGTTGTCTGGGCTGGGGACCCTGATGGGCACACAGCTACCTGGGGGCCTCAGGCCCCCCGGAATGGTCTAGATGCTGAGTCCAGTGGGCCCTCAGCGGCCTGGGAGAGGGCTTACCAGCACTCTGGGCTGCAGTGGGCACCAGTTCAGTTCAGTTCAGTCGCTCAGTTGGGTCTGACTCTTTGTGACCCCATGGACTGCAGCACGCCAGGCCTCCCTGTCCATCATCAACTCCCAGAGTTGACTCAAATTCGTCCACTGAGTCGGTGATGCCCTCCAGCCATCTCATCCTCTGTCATCCCCTTCTCCTGACTTCAATCTCTCCCAGCATCAGGGTCTTTTCCAATGAGTCAGTTCTTTGCATCACGTGGCCAAAATATTGGAGCTTCAGCTTCAGTCCTTTCAATGAATATTCAGGACTGATATTTCCTTTAGGATGGACTGGTTTGATCTTCTTACAGTCCAAGGGACTCTCAAGAGTCTTCTCCAATACCATAGTTCAAAAGCATCAATTCTTTCGTGCTCAGCTTTCTTTATGGTCCAACTCTCACATCCATACACAACTACTGGAAAAAACATAGCCTTGACCAGACGGACCTTTGTTGGTAAAGTAATGTCTTTGCTCTTACAGCATCGGACCTTGCTTCCATCAACAGTCACATCCACAACTGGGTGCTGTTTTCGCTTTAGCTCCGTCTCTTCACTCTTTCTGGAGTTATTTCTCCACTGATCTCCAGTGGCATATTGGGCACCTACCGACCTGGGGAGTTCATCTTTCAGTATCCTATCTTTCTGCCTTTTCATACTGTCCATGGGCTTCTCAGGGGAAGAGTACTCAAGTGGTTTGCCCTTCCATTCTCCAGTGGACCATGTTTTGTCAGAACTCTCCACCGTGACCCGTCCGTCGTGGGTGGCCTTACACGGCATGGCTCGTAGTTTCACTGAGTCAGACAAGGCTGCGGTCCATGTGATCAGATTGGTTAGTTTTCTGTGAGTGCAGTTTTCAGCCTGCTGCCCTCTGATGGAGGAGGATAAGAGGCTCATGGAAGCTTCCTGATGGGAGAGACTGGCTGAGGGGGAACCTGGTGATCCTCTGGTTAGCAATTTAAACTGACTTCCTGGAAGATTTTCAGAAGAAAAGAATCATAATGTAGCTAACAATCTATCCTCAAGGTCTTGGCTCGCTGCCGGTCTGCAGTGGAGTCTGGAAAAAAGTCACAGAACGGGTACCCGCCTGTGGCAGGTACGAGGTTGGTCGGGGGCAGTTCAGCGCCCACCCGCCCCACGCTGGCTCTGGAGAACGGAAGCCTGCAGGGAGCCCACGGCCAGGGCCTGCTGGCTGGCTGTGCAGGAAGGTCCAGTCGGGATCCTTCAGTGACGCTTATTAGCTCTTAGTTCACCAGGGGAACGTCTGACGAGCTTTATTTGCTCCTTCCTGTGGGCACGTTGGGAAGCCACTCTCCTCAGGGAAGGAGGGGGTGCGTCCCCTGCCACCGGCTCTGCTGGGGCTCGAGCACCGGTGGCCAGACGGGAGGCTGACCCGGTGCCCTGGGACACGCTGCAGGGGAGTAAGGGGCAGGGTGTGCAGGCTCTCCTGGTCTCCAGTCTGATTTTGGTGACTTCAGCCAAGATCTGTGCGAAGTTGGTCTGGGCTGACCTTCAGCTTCTGTCCTTAAGAGAGCCCCGGGGCCACTGCCAAGCGCCTCTGCCTGCCACTTCCTGGACGAGTGTATTCTCCTCATAATTTCACATCCCTCACATGTCTCGCTAGGCACTTGACATTCACTGGTCGTTCACATTTTCTAGTAGTTCTTTCATAATTTTCTCTAGTGGGGTGGGGGGGCTATTCTATGTTGTAAATCAAAATCAACTAAATTTAGATTTCCTTTTGTGCAAGGATCTTGCCTATAAAAATTAACTTGATGGTGCCACTGGGCATTTGGTGCACACGCAAGAGACTCTGCTTAGAGCACTGTGCTCCCTGGGTCTCGGAATGTGTTACTGATCCCGGGAATACCGTTGGGAATGTGTTACTGATTCCGGGAGTATCGGCCTGCTGTGTTTGCTGCAGTCTGTAGCACGGGGAGCTGGGAACTGATAGTTTTTTAAGCCAAGAGGGTCTCACTTTTTTTTCCCTCTTCTGACGTCAAATATTAAAATTAGACATTTACCGTTTAAGTATGCCACTTCCTGCTAAGAGTCCGCACACCTGCGGCCTCCGGGTACCGGCTGCCAGTCTTGCACCCTGTGTCGGTATTTAGATCTTGGAGAGATCACCCTGTAGCCAGTCAGCTACCATTGCTCTGTGGGCATGGACCCTCGGCCCGGGGAAGGGCTGTGGTCATGGCATAAGGACGATGATGCAGCTGCTGGAAGGAAGGAGACCTTCCCCTGCCGAGTGGGCGCCACGTGCCCTGTCATAGGTGTGCATGGACAGATACATGGCCTGACACAGCCACACGTGAACAGAGTGGCCCCGAGCCTGGCACCCACGGACTGCACACACCACGCACATCCACATGCGTGTGGGAGGCCGGAGGGCCACAGGGCGGGCTCAGCAGCTTGGCAGCCAGTGTGTAGGCATCACCTGGGCAGCAGGAGGCCCTTCGTGCAGCTGGAGTCTAGAGGAGCCTCGGGTGGGGCGGGGTGGGGTGAGGCGGGGCAGCTGGGGGCAGGGAGTCGTTGGTCTTGGGCAGGACCTGGCTGGAGGCTTCAAGGAGGGGACAGTGGACAGTCCATGTAATGGAGAACAGCGTCTGCTCCCTAGATGGCCTCTTTCCATCAAGCCCCATTTCTCTGTCCGTAAAAATGCACTCCCGCCCCGGCCACTCCCAATCTTAACTGAGCGCAATTCCTCGGAAGGATGCTTTTGTGCTGGGTGGCCCAGTCACAGGGTCACACGGCACGTCACGTGGTCCTGTGCCTTGGGGTGGGTGCACCCTCAGTGAAAAGGGCGGTCCTGGGGGCAACCAAGCTTGGCACACCCCAAGGGTGAGCTGAGTGCTTGTTCCCGCTTGTGCGTGCCTGGCGTGGGCCCTTCTCGGGATGGCCCCATTTCCACTCATTTTGGGGTCACACTCTCTTCGACCTTTGAGTTTTCCTGATGCAGCCGGTCTCTCCCCTTCCGGCGATTAGCACACCGGTGCCTCGAGCTCCTGCCAGGCTCTTCAACAGCCCGTGGCCTCCAGTCACCTTATTTTTAGCAATTTTCAGTCCAATTACTGCTCAGTGACAGGGCAGATGTATCGAGGACTTATCCATCCCACACTTTCTTCCAAAGAGGCAGGCAGAGGCGAGGGGCTACTAATCTGGACCCCACAGTTTCCTGGCCCCAGAGCACATGCCCAGAGTTACAGACGCAAGTTTCCAGCCCATTTCTCACTGTTTCTCCTCCTGGAGCCAGAGCAAAGGAGAGCTGGGAAATTTGATGGCAACCAGCCCCAAGACGGCAGGCAGGCTGGCTCCGGTCCACAGTCACCACCGCAGCCGAGCTGCGAGCCTGGCACCGAAGCCACATTCCTCTCTGGAACAGGACTGAAGGGAAGTGTAACCGCTGGTTTGGTGACTTCACTTCTCCCCACGTCCTCTGCAGGAAACACAGAGCCGCCAGGAGGACGTGGAGAATTGAAAGGATCCTTCAGAAATCATTTATTGTTCCCGCCCTCCCTGAGATAAAAAGATACTCTGAAATAACATCATGCAGAGACTCTGGGGGAAAAACACCAGAGAGCTTGGGGGGCCCAGATGGGCCACAGTAAGCCGGGACTGCTTCTTAGAGCTCCACTGTCAAGGAGTATTCCTGGCCAGAGGCACCCAAAGAATGATCCGAGCTCCCCAATGACTGTCGAGTCTCATCTGAAGAGCAGCTCATCCACTGTTTGTAAAGCATCTCCCTGCTCTCCAGCAGGACCGAGGGTCGCAGAAACAGCCTTCGCAAGTCTGACTGCCTTTGTACTTGCTCTTCTGACTCCCTTGAGTACCTTCTGCCCACCTTTTCCATCTGAGGGACTCCTACCTACTCGCTTGAGATCCTACTTGCGTTTACCACCTTAATGTTCAAGCACACTGCCTGAGATCGCATTGGAACTCAGGGTGGCATTCAGCAGGTGCTGGGTGGAGCCAAGCCTTGTGTTTCAATCAGGCGCCAGGGTGACGCTGAGGCTGCTTCCCCAGAGCCGTGTCTGGAGTCCGAGTTCTAGAGCCTCGGCTACTCCGTTCCTCCACGGACCTGCCTGCAAATGTCACCGACCAGGTGGCTCCACCCTTACCCACAACACGTGGCTCCCTTCTCCCATCCTTGGGAGCCAGGCCGAGTCCTGGCTGCCTCTATGATCCCCCCAGACCCAAGCCAGGTGCGGTGAGGTGGCAGAGACCTCACGTGTCCCCAGTCCTCAGGTGTTCCCCCAGCCCCGGCCCGGCCCCATGACTCGCCAGGCAGCAGCAGGAAGACCCTGGCAGGGAGGAGGGCCAGGCGGCAGGGAAGAGCAGCGCTGCTCTCAGGTCCTCACTCCTGGACTTGGCCCTGGAGATGGCGAGGCTCAGCCTCTGGTTAGTGACCCCTGGAGTCCCTGCCACGGTGCCCGAGTTTCGGCTCAGAGATGAGGCACCCAGGTGGGGTTGTGGCCAGCAAGGGCACTGGCTTGCACACCAGCCTCTCCGCAGAGCTGGGGTCAGACGGGTCTCACATCCACACCAGGACGTGAGATGCCCCTCAGAGGGAGACGACTCGCCAGGAGGCGTCCAGCCGCATCCCGAGACCACGAGGCAACGCGCTCGCCTCAAGCCGGAAAAGAAGTGGTCCAGGCTCAGGGTATTGGCAATTGCCCAGGCCCCACAGCACGGGCCTGGGGACGTTTTACTGAGTGAAGTGGCTTCTGGGCTAGACGCTGGGCCAGGCTGCCCTGGAAGGTCAGAGGTGGTGGACTAGCAGATGCCAAGGCCCTGGGGACCTGGCCACCATCAACCCCCTCCTGTGCCACCCCCAGATGAACACACGCCCCTGCTGGGCTGCTGGGCCAGAGGCTTCCCAGAGAAAGCCTGCAGCCACCAGGGGGCTGGCAGACGGGCCTGGAGGAGAGGATGGTGACCCTCGAGTGGCCCCTGGACCCACACCCACAATGCCACACGCTTCATTCGGAAGCAGCTGTGCTGCGTGCCCCAGCTGGGCCAGTGTGTGGTTCAGAGGACACGGAAAAGAGGCCCGGGTCAGGAGGAGGTCACCCGGCGTTCTTCTTGTTGGACAGGGTTTAACCCCTTCTTCCCCTCCCTCTCCTAGAAAGAAGAATCTATTTCTGGTCTGTCCTTGTGGGGCAGGGTGAGCAGCTGCCTACTGTCCACTTGACTCTGAACAGAGAGGCCGAGCGACTCTCCCAGGGTCACATAGCAAAGGCGGCACCAGGCATCTTGACCACCTCCCACCACATTTTACAAAGACGAGCTGGAGGTGAACTTCCCCGGAGGCTTTGCCTGCAAACCTTCCCCTGATGTGCAAGGGGCTTTTTCTTGCCTCTCTTTGGAAGAAGGGCTAGTTTTTCAGCCCCTGGTTGGGCTGCGTGAGGATTTACTTAGCTGGCCAGGTAGGGGGCCACCTGGGGATGGTGAGGGGGCCCACGGATCTGAGAGGAGGGCTGGGTTCAAGCACAGCTCTGTAGATTTGACACCCGGGGGCTGTGGGCAGGTCACTGCAAAGCCAGGAACGAGTCTCACCATCCGGGTCTGTGAGGATCAAGCTGTGAAGCACTGTGGGCCTACCGCACACCCTGAAAGAGGTCAGCACGAAGGAGAGGAAGGGACTCTGCGCTTCGGGAAAAAAGGCAGAACAGGCCCTCAGATAGCTGTATTTCAGAAAAAATTTTACAAACCGGAATCCTTATACCCTCGCAAACGTGGAAAAGCACTAAAATCATGAGCTGACATGTCTGTTCCGCGTGGCTAGTCTCAACCTTCTAAGGAGATCCAAGCTTAACCGCATGAACTCCCTTCACTAAAGTCAAGTCTACGCCAGCCGCTCCGCCAACTCCTGGGAGCAGTTCCTCGGGGTGTTCCCAGAGTCCGTTTCCGGGCTAGGGTCCTGAGTAAGTCCCTGGATGAAACTGAAGCGCACAGCCCTCATGCGCGGAGCCAGTGAGGGCTGCTCCGTTCCCTCCCGCTGGCCACGACCCCCTTCGGTCAGCTACGGGCTCTGTCCCGCCCTGGCCTCTCTCTGAGGACTCAGCTCCCCACACGGCCACCTGGGCGCGGGCTCCCACCACGCACAGAGGTCCATTCAACATGAAAAGTCTGTTCTGTTATCTCGTCTGTTTACAGCAGACGATAGAACTTGATCTCAAATTATAGGCCACTCAGCTCAGCGCGGTTTATTACGCACAACCTCACTTGGATGGCTATAAATAACCCTCACCACACAGACCCCAGGACTCCTCCGGAAGGAAGCTGCTGGTTTTGAATACGAGGTAATGGAAACTCAAATTGATGCTAATGAATTTCACTGCGTGGAGAGGATGCTGCCATAGGGCGGCTGTGGTCAGTGGGGCTCAATCAGGAAAACCCAGTGCTCTGAGCAGCCTACGGCTGTTCACGGACCAGAATGACAGGGGACAGGAGCCTGCTCATCCCTCATCCCTCAGGCCCGGGACGGGGAGAGGCTCAGAGGGTGTTTAAACACACACACACACACACACACACACACACACACACACACACACACTCACAGCAATGGAGGCGTCTGTGCTGCCCGTGAAGGCAGATATTTTCCGAGGTGAAGAACTTGCCTGTAATGCAGGAGACGCAGGTTTGATTCCGGGGTCAGGAAGACCTCCTGGAGGAGGAAATGGCAACCCACTCCAGTATTCTTGCCTGGAGAATTCCATGGACACAGGAGCTTGGCGGGCTACTGTCCACAGGGTCACAAAGAATTGGACACGACTGAGCATGCGATCCTCCGAGTGAAAGAAGAGAAGAGAAATCTGGGGCCGGGCTACAGAGGTGAGGGTGGGGAGAGTTCCCAGCAGGCTGCTCTGTCTGTGCAAGTCGGGCCCCCAGAGAGATGCAACGGAGGGCGCGAAACCCGCCAGGCACTGAGGCAGTCTGGCGGGTCTTCAGTAAGATAACCGCAGCGTCACCTCAGGACCCAGGGCCCCACTCCTGGGAGATGCGCCCCCAAAGATCCGAAAGCGGGTGTACAAACACGCGTGTGCCTGTGTGTTCAGAACCGCACCATCCACAATGGCCAGAAGGCAGAAACAACCCACGTGTCCATCACCAGACCAGCGGAAGCCAGAGGGGCCGGTCCACACAGTGGAGCAGTATTTGGCCGTAAAAAGGAATGAGATACAAATGAACTTAACTGCAAGACAGAAATAGGCCCCCGACGTCGAGAACATCGAGAACAGACGTGTGGCTGCCAAGGCGGAGCTTGGGGGAGGATGGAGCGGGAGTCTGGGCTGGCAGACGCAGACTCTCACCTTTAGGGCGGACAAGCAACACGGTGCGGGCTGCTCAGGGAGCTGCGTGGGAAAGGATCTGCTGCGATGCGGGAGACGCGTGTTTGGTCCGGGGGTCGGGAAGATCCCCTGGAGAAGGAAATGGCAACCCACTCCAGTACTCTTGCCTGGAGAATCCCATGGGCTTTCCACGGGAATGTGGTGGGTTACAGCCCATGGGGTCGAAAAAGAGTCAACTTTGCAAGCAAACAGCGACAAACCACTAGGTCCTACTGTATATGCCGCGCAGAGAGCTACATGTAACAGCCTGGGGAAGTCACAGTGGAGACGAGCACAGACAAGAACACATCACTGCGCATAACTGAGTCTCCGTGCAGCAGAGCAGAAGTTAATCACCTTTTCTTAACGGAAGAAAACAGAGGAATGAAGCACGGACACAGGCTGCCGTGCGGGTGGACCTGAAAGCCTCCTGCTCAGCGAGAGGCAGGCGCAGGAAGGCACACGGCGGAGCGCCCTTTACACGAAACGTCCGGAAGAGGCGACTCCAGAGACACAGTCGGGAGACGTGGCTGTCAGGGGCTGGGGAGGGGCAAGTAAGGGCTGCTTGATGGGAATGGGGTTTTCTTCTGGGGAAGAAAAGGTTCTGGAGAGAAGGTTCTGGAGCTGAATGGTGGTGATGGTGGTACCAGACAGCATTTTACGTTGTTGTTCAGTCAGTCGTGTCAGACTCTTTGCAACCCCATGGACTCAGCAGGCCAGGCTCCCCTGTCCTTCACTATCCAATCTCCCGGAGTTTGCTCAGATTCACGTCCATTGAACTGGTGATGCTATCTAACAGTCTCATCCTCTGCCACCCCCTTCTCCTCTTGCCTTCAGTCTTTCCCTTTTGCAAAAATTCTTTTTTGCACTATGAAAAGGCAAAAAAGAGAATGCAGTTAATAATTAATACCATTTACAACTGTTCATTTTAAAATGCTAAGGTGGAAATTTTATATGTATTTTACCACAATTTAAAAAAAACCAACCAGCTACCGGACCCACGGGGCCGTAGAAGGGTGCTTCACGGTCCCCGAAGTTCCATCAGCTTGGCTCATTCCAAGATTTGGAAAGTGGACATGTTTTCCTCCAACATACAGGGCCTTGCACCCGCTCCCAGGCCCCTCCTGCAGCCTGACTGGTAAAGAATTACTCTGTGCCCGAGTCTGGTTTGATGCCGCCCTGCCAGAGGGGCTGCGGGGTGGCAGAAGTCACGCCTGGTGACCTCAGGCCAGTCCCCACTGCGCTCGGAGCCTCAGGCTTCTCAAAGGTGAACACGGAAGCTTGAACTGGGCTCCAAAGCAGGCTGCATTTGCAAAGTAATAATTAATTTTCCATTTGGTATTAATTAAAGACAAACGTAACTGCCAGCCGGAGCTGCTGATTAGCGCCCGCGGACAGAACAGGTCCAGAGACTCTCCAATTAGAAAATGTGGGTTTTGCCCAGTCGTGAACGTGACACAGAGCTGGCATCCTGGAGTACCCAGGCAGCCTTTCTAGCTCTCTTTCAGGCTTTCTGAATATTCAAAGCAGCTTGGAAATCCCAGGGCTATGCGAGGGGCCCCGTGGGGATCCACATGACGCTAGCCAAGAACCACCGGAATCTCTCTCATCTTAAAACTCCTTGATTCTGAAAAACAAATGGTCCTTTAAAGATGAATGCTCCTTCCAAATGGAACCTCTGGGCACCCTGAGAAGGATGCTGAACCTGTCGCCATGGTGACTAACAGGCGACGTAGAGTTTCCAGATTTCTATAATCCAAGACCAGCTTACCCACAAACGCCGAGGCTGTGCAATGCATAAGAAGCAGCCTCCTTTTAAGAAGAGCTCGGAAGTCCTCGCTCAGTCGCGTCCAACTCTTTGCGACGCCATGGAGGAATTCTCCAGGCCAAAATACTGGAGTGGGTAGCCTTTCCTTTCTCCAGGGGATCTTCCCAACCCAGGGATCAAACCCAGGTCTCCTGCACGGCTCGTGGATTCTTTACCAGCTGAGCCACAAGGGCAGCCCAAAGGGAAGGGAACAGCCTCTTCTAACAACACAAGAGGAGACTCTACACATGGACGTCACCAGATGGTCAGCACTGACATCAGACGGATTATATTCTTTGCAGCCAAAGATGGAGAGGCTCTATACAGTCAGCAAAAACAAGACCGGGAGCTGACTGAGGCTCAGATCATGAACTCCTTATTTCCAAATTCAGACTTAAATTGAAGAAAGTAGGGAAAACCACTAGACCATTCAGGTATGACCCAAATCAAATCCCTTATGAGTATACAGTGGAAGTGACAAATAGATTCAAGGGATTAGATCTGATAGACAGGGTGCCTGAAGAACTATGGATGGAAGTTTGTGACACTGTACACGAGGCAGTGATCAAGACCATCCCCAAGAAAAAGAAATGCAAAAAGGCAAAGTGGCTGTCTGAGGAGGCCTTACAAAGAGCTGAGAAAAGAAGAAAAGAGAAAGTCAGAGGAGAAAAGGAAGGAGAGAAAGGAGAGCTTCAAAGAATATCAAGGAGAGATGAGAAAAAGCCATCCTCAGCTATCAGTGCAAAGAAAGAGAGGAAAGCAACAGAATGAGAAAAACTAGAAACCTCCTCAAGAAAATCAGAGGTACCAAGGGAACGTTTCATGCAAAGATGGGTACAATAAAGGGCAGAGATGGTAGGGACCTAAGAAGATATGGAAGAAGCAGAAGATCTTAAGAAGAGGTGGCACGAATACACAGAAGAACTGTACAGAAAAGATCTTCATGACTCAGATAACCACGATGGTGTGATCACTCACCTAGAGCCAGACATCCTGGAATGTGAAGTCAAGTGGGCCTTAGAAAGCATCACTATGAACAAAGCTAGTGGAGGTGATGGAATTCCAGTTGAGCGATTTCAAATCCTAAAAGATGACGCTGTGAAAGTGCTGCACTCAATATGCCAGCAAATTTGGAAAACTCAGCAGTGGCCACAGGACTGGAAAAGATCAGTTTTCAATCCAATCCCAAAGAAAGACAATGCCAAAGAATGTTCAAACTACCACACAATCCTATCACACTCATCTCACACGCTAGCAAAGTAATGCTCAAAATTTTCCAAGCCAGGCTTCAACAGTACGTGAACTGTGAACTTCCAGATGTTCAAGCTGGTTTAGAAAAGGCAGAGGAACCAGAGATCAAATTGCCAACATCCGTGGGATCATCAAAACAAACACTAGAGTTCCAGAAAAACATTTACTTCTGGTTTATTGATTATGCCAAAGCCTTTGACTGTGTAGATCACAACAAACTGTGGAAAATTCTGAAAGAGATGGGAATACCAGACCACCTGACCTGCCTCCTGAGAAATCTGTATGCAGGTCAGGAAGCAGCAGTTAGAACCAGACATGGAACAACAGACTGTTTTCAAATCCAGAAAGGAATGTGTCACGGATGTGCACTGTCACCCTGCTTATTTAACTTTATGCAGAGCACACCATGAGAAACGCTGGGCTGGGTGAAGCACAAGCTGGAATCAAGATTGCAGAGAGAAACAGCAATAACCTCAGATATGCAGATGACACCACCCTTATGGCAGAAAGCGAAGAAGAACTAAAGAGCCTCTTGATGAAAGTGAAAGAGGAGAGTAAAAAAGTTGGCTTAAAGCTCAACATTCAGAAGACTAAGATCATGGCATCCAGTCCCATCACTTCATGGCAAATAGATGGGGAAACAGAGGAAACAGTGAGAGACTTTATGTTTTGGGGCTCCCAAATCACTGCAGATGGTGACTGCACCCATGAAATTAAAAGATGCTTGCTCCTTGGAAGAAAAATTATGACCCACCTAGACAGCATATTAAAAAACAGAGACCTGACTTTGCCAACAAAGGTCCATGTAGTCAAAGCTATGGTTTTTCCAGTAGTCATGTATGGATGTGAGAGTTGGACTATGAAGAAAGCTGAGCGCCGAAGAATTGATGCTTTTGAACTGTGGTGTTGGAGAAGACTCTTGAGAGTCCCTTGGACTGCAAGGAGATCCATCCAATCAATCCTAAAGGAAATCAGTTTTGACTATCCACTGGAAGGACTGATGCTGAAGCTGAAACTCCAATACTTTGGCCACCTGATGGGAAGAATTACTCACTGGAAAAGACCTTGAAGTTGGGAAAGATTGATGGTGGGAGGAGAAGGGGATTACAGAGGATGAGATAGTTGGATGGCACCACCGACTTAATGAACATGAGTTTGAGTAAGCTCCGGGAGCTGGTGATGGACAGGGAAGCCTGGCGTGTTGCAGTCCATGGGGTCACAAAGAGTCGAACACAGCTGAGCGACTGAACTGAACTGAGGGACTTGCCTGGGGGTCCAGAAGCTAAGACTCCATGCCCACAGTGCAGGGGGCCCAGGTTCGATCCCTGGTCGGGGCACTAGATCCCACCAGCTGCAGTGAAGACCCGGCCCAGACAAAAAAGTACATATTAAAAAATAAAACGGTGCAGGAAAGGGCTTTTTCACAGATGCCCCTGATGGAAAGTTCACTAACATTGCCAAGGGCAAGTTCACAGGTGCTGGTCAGGGTCTTGCTCTCAAGAGGGCATGGTGAGGCAAGCCAGGGCAGACCCAGACAGCATCATTGCCCCTGAAGCCACAGGCCCAACTGGAACCCCCAGCTGCTCCCCAGCTGGCCTGCCTGGCCTGCCCTGTGCTGGTCCCTCAGCTGCCGTGGCACTTGATCACCCACTGTATCTCGTGTTTCACGGATCCCCCCACCGCTGGACAGTATCACACAGTAGAGTGACGTGGGAGAGGGACAGAGGACTTCAGGTCTGAGGGCATTTCTGCATGTGTTTATCCTCCGGTGCTTTATTTTGGTTCCACATCAAACCGTGGTTTTGGAAAAGCTAAAAACCCACAGAGGGAGGGGACCTGTTGGCCAGGGGCAACCAGGAGGACATCCTGGGGGAGGTGACATCTAAGGTTCTTTTACTCCTTTAACTCTTTAGGGAGAACTTTTAAGTATCTGGGTTCCCAGGATGGGCCTTTCAGGATGAAGGAAGGAGTTTAGAGAAGTGTCTTCATTTCTACTGAATATGGTGAAAAGGCAATTTTCTGTTCTTTTCCCAGGCACCTAAGTATCATGAAACTAGGCTGCTGTTGAAAGGGAACCAAAAGCCTCACCCCAAATTCACCTGCATCCTGCTAAGGGACACCCCCCGCCCCCGAACCCCGCACCCAGGAGACGTGAGCACTGAGATCGTTGTTGGGAGAGAGTGTCTTGCTCAACATCCAAGGAGGAGGTAGCTGGGTGTAACATGGACACGGGGAGGGGTGGGTGGGGGACGGGAAGGCAACTTGCGACTTGCCTGGGGAGCTTCACCTGTTGGGGTGCATCTCCTAATAAGGGCTGTGAAGGTGCCCCCTCCCGCCTGCACCCCCTCCCACCTGGGGTTCGAGAGAGGTGGGCCAGCAAGGACGACCCAAAGAGCTGCACAAGCCCACTCATGACGCCCCACCTCTGACCTTGCTGGTACAATTCTCAGTGAGCACCTGGAATCCCACCGACCAGATCCGGGTCTCCAGGTGGGGCTTCAGGCCAAAGCAGGCAGGGTCTGGAAGAAGCACCTTCTCACGCAGAACAGACCCAGGCCTGAAGCCAAGAGGGCCGCCCCCAAAAAGAGCCCTGCACACGTGGTGTCCTGACTCGGGCCTGCTCGGGTGCTCCCAGGAGCGCTTCACCGGCGGGCTCTGCAGGTCCCCAAGCCCCTCACTGCAAGGAGCCCAGGCAGCAGCCCTGGCTTGGGTCGGGGGCTCCTTGAGGACGAGGCCCCGAGCGGGTGCTGAGGCAGCTCGAGAAAGGACCAAGCAGCGCAGCTGCAGCTTGGGAACTTCCCGGAAGCAGTCGCTGCTCACATGCCCGTGGAAAGTGCAGCGAAACGGGTGCAGACGCAAAGCCCCAGTGAGCGCAAACCCCGCCTCCTGGGACCCTGCCTGCCTCCCCGCCGCCAGGGCCAGAGCCAGGGCCGCCGTTCCCCGGTGTCCAGGGAGACGCCAGCAGGGTCTGAGCTCTGATGCCTTCAGGTCCATCTGTGGCTGCTCAGATGTCTTTACTTAAATACACCCACACACACACGCGTAGGTACTCTCAGAGACTTTTCTCCTCCTTTCCACGATTGTAAGTGTATTTAGATAAATGCGTACTTTTGCGAGGACCCCCAGGTAGCAAGTGATAAAGAACCTGCATACCGATGCAGAAGACATAAGAAACGCAGGTTCAGCCCCTGCGGTGGGAAGACTCACTGGAGGTGGCATGGCTACTCACTCCAGTATTCTTGCTTGAAGAGTCAGTCCCACGGACAGAGGAGCCTGGCAGGCCGCGGTCCGTGGGGTCACAGAATTGGACACATCTGAAGCGACTTCACACACACACACTTTGACGAAGCATCACTCCATATCAGAGCACTCTGACAACTCTGAGGCCACCAGGAGCCTCCCCAGCCAACCTCGCCTCCACCCCAGGGCAGCTGGGATTCTGCATTTGTGTTTTTCGTGTGTTATCACATGTTCATATCCCTGAACAATCCGTTGATTCATCCTGCCTCCTCTGCAGGGAACCTTACATAAATTACGATCGTATTTCACGTCTCCTCGACAGCTCAGTCTTCCCTCCACGCTGCTCCTGAGATTTATCTGCAAGACGCGCCTAGCTGATATTCATTCAGTCCTCGCTGCGGATGGTACCCCTCGTACGCCCAGCTCACAGTTTCTTGATCATTTCTCTTGTTAGTGCGTTCACGTGTCATTCCCAATTTCTTGCCACTGTGAGCAGAGCGGCTCGGAATCGTCTCATGTGTGTGCCCTGGAGCTCGTGTGTGAGTGTGGCACAGGGTGGCGGTATGTGTGCCCCAGAGTGAACCGCTGGCTCTTAAAGTTGGTACATCATCAGTTCTCGTGGATAATGACAATTATTTTCCAAGGAGTTTGCAACTTGGATCTTTTTCATGTTTTATTTTTTCCCCAAAACAAAGTGTTGAAAGCAGAAAAGGCTCTGAAAGGCCTGGCTGTGTGCGGCGGTGCTGTGGATGCAGGAGATTGCTGGTGTTGGTCACTAAGTCGTGTCTGACCCTTGGCAATCCTGTGGACTGCAGCCCACCAGGCTCCTCTGTCCATAGGCTTTCCCAGGCAAGAACACTAGAGCGGGTTGTCATTTCCTTCTCCAGGGGATCTTCCTGACCCAGGGATCGAACTCACGTCTCCTTCATTGGCAGGTAGATTCTTTACTGCTGAGCCACCAGGGAAGCTGCGTGGAGGAGGTGTGTCTCCCCAGAAAGATACTCTGAAGTCCTAGCTCCCAGCACCTGTCAACGCAGCCTTCCTTAGAGACAGGGTCTTAGCAGACGTAACGAGGCTGGAAGTGAAGATGAGGTTGTACTGGGCCAGGGCGGGCCCTGAGTCCAAAATGACTCTTCCTGGGGATGTCCCTGGCAGTCCAGTGCTTAAGACTCTGAGCTTCCACTGCAGGGAATGTGGGTTTGATCCTTGGCTGGGGAGCTAAGATTCTGAATGCCGCGCGGCACAGTCAGAAACAGACACTGTTCTTATAACAAGAGGGAAACATGGACACCGACACAGACGGAAGGGCACGGCCACACGACGGCAGAGGCAGAGACGCGAGGGAAGCAGCGGCAAGCCGCGGACGGCCAGCCGCCCCCCGGAGCCGGGAGAGCCGAGACAGCACCTTCACCTGAGCCTCAGCGCGCGTGCGGCCCTGCTGACCCCTCGATCCGGGAAATCTAGCATCCAGAACGACGAGACCACCTATTTCTGCAGCTCTAAGCCCCCAGCTCGTGGTCCTTTGTTACAGCCCCTGAGACACTAACACAGGCAGCATTCCAGTCCTCTGCCAGACCGCCCTGCAGTCCAGCCGTTGTTTCACGACCAAACAAGTCCAGTGCAGTGAGAGCAAGGATGGCAGGAGCCACCACGGGTCCAGAAGGACCTGCACGTCCCCCAGCAGGGAGTGAGCAGCGGAATCCTTCCCAGCACAGCTCTGCAGCCGCCGACTCCACCGCTTTATTTTAGCAGCAGGAAGGCCTGTTTCCCATCCCTGCATCAGAGGCTCCTGAGAGAGGACAGGGGACAGGGGCAGCTATTCTGCCCCTGGCTGGGGGACTGTGGTCCCAGAGGTTTGGTGAAGCAGAAGGGAGGAAAGAGAGCCAGCCTGCTTCCATCCCTACTGCACACAGGGCGTCACCCACGTGCCGCCTGCGGCCCTTCGCAGACAAGGCCTTTGGAGGGCCGGACGCCCTGGGCCTGTCTCTGCGCCTGGAGCCGGGGAGGCAGGGGAGGAATGGCCCGCCACGGGGTGGGTTCAGAGGGGAAGGAGGGCTGGAGAGTTCCCGCCTGCCCCCGGCGGTGAGGACCTGCTGGCTGGGTGGTGGTAGTCGGGCTGGTCTGTCCAGCTCTGGGCTCCGCAGCAGCACCAGCTGCCGCCTGCCCACTGAGCTCAGCTTCACAGACCCCGCGGTGCCAGCTTTGTGGGTGTTCAGGGAGGTCTCTGTCCCCGCCTGACCAGGGACCCAGGGGCTGGAGATGAGGGGTGGGCTCCCCTCAGGGGTCAATGGTGACGCGAGGGTGAGGGAAGTGTTTCCTGGTGCCTTTTGGAGGCCAAGGCGCATCTCAGGATGAAGGACAGTGCGGGGACCCAAGCCTGTGCCAGGAAGGCCACAGGTTTCTCCCTGGGTGGGACCCCAGGAAAGCGCCGCTGTCATAGCTCAGCCGGTTAAATGGGGGCAGTCAGATAAGGGTCAGCCTAACAGACACCGTACCCAGCAAGCCTGCCCCAATAAATCGACACAGAGGCCCCAGAGAGCACGAGGACACGCCCTGCCCGCTGTGACCCCCACGTAGGGTCAAGCTCTGGCAGAGACTTGGAGATGGGCCCAGGGGACCCCAAGAGGAGGTCGTCGCCAGTCCTGGAGGGTGAGCTCAGCAGAGGAATGAGATTGGAGAGTCCGTGTGAGAGGCTGGACCGGACTCGGAGGCAGACGCCGGGGGACGAGGGACAGACAGGAGGCAGGACCAGGCCCCAAGGGTGGGAGGGCGTGCGGCACTTCCTGCAGGCCCAGGATTGGGTGCTCAGCTTCCAGCTCTGGGTCCCAGGCGAGTCCTTCCGGGTAAAGATATTGCACCTGAGACAGGGGGCGGGCTGGGAGGAGGGAGGCCAGGGCCGCCGGGCTGGGGCTGGAATGTGCTTCCAGGCCCACGGGGCCCAGAGCCTGGCTGCGTCCCAGGCAGGCCTTCTGCCAGGACCACCACCCGGACGGCCCCCAGGCGAGCAGCCCGCCTCTCCTGCAGGGAAACCCACAGCTGCTGTCGTGCAAGAGGGATGCAGGCGTCACCCGCACAGGCCACAGTTCAGGTGTTTTAGGCAAGGTTGCACATCCTTCTGTGTGTGTGTTCACAACTCTTTTAAGAATGTAAGCCCCTGCCTGCTTGCAGGGTGGCCTGAAACGCTTGGAGGATCAAAGCTGGCCACAGTTTGCCAGCACAGACAGGCAGAGTCCCTTAGTCGCGTCCGACTCTTTGCGTTTCCACGGACTGTTTAGCCTGCCAGGCTCCTCTCGCCCTGTATTCTCCAGGCAAGAACACTGGACTGAATGGACATTCTCTTCTCCAGGGGATCTTCCCGACCCAGGGATCAAACCAGCATCTCTAGCATCTCCTGCGTGGGCAGGTGGGTTCTTTACCCTTAGCGCCACCTGGGAAGCACTACGGTTTGCCAAACACGCCATAAAGAACATCGCTGAAGAGCCAGGCGCAAGAAGACCCTGAGCGGGCCGTCAGAACCAAGAGCTTCTTGGACAGGACACACGGGTACTCTGGATGCCAGTTTAATTCGGCCTTCCTGGGGGGCTGGCTAAAAAAGAGAGCGGAAGTCTGTCACTAAGTCGTCTCCAGCTCTTTGTGACCCCACAGACTGCAGCCCACTGGGCTCCTCTGTCCATGGGATTCTCCAGGCAAGAAGACTGGAGTGGGGTGCCATTTCCTTCTCCAAGGGATCTTCCCGACCCAGGGATGGAACCTGAGTCTCCCGCACTGCAGCTGGATTCTTCACCATCTGGGCCACCAGGGAGGCTCCCCCAACCCCAAGGGGAGAGGTGGCACCTAAAGCCAGAGGCAGCACAGCAGCCCCCACAGGTTTCCAGGACCCATGCGCCCCCGAAGCAAGTTCAAGTTCAGGGTGAATGTGGAAACTGAGAGGGCGGCCGGAACAGAGAGCAGATGTTCAGCGCCGGGGTGGGGGTCACCGCCCGCAAACAAGACCCAAGCCAGAAAACAGGATTGCAGCGTGAGGTCCACCGGGTCAGGCACGTGCGGGGCTGAGGTGCTGCGTGGCGGGGGTGATTCTGCTCGGCGCTGAGAGAGTGAAAGTGGCCCACAGGAGATTCCTGGGCCTCAGGACCCAGGGCCCCAGGTTAACAGGCACTCACATCCCACCTCGCTCTCCACGGACCGAGCTGCATGATTCCTAGGCAGTCCTCCCGCTAGAACCCCCCGAAGCGGCAGGGCCTCTGACCCAAGCCCAGGCCTGGGGCTGGGACCATAATGAAGTCCACGAGCACAAGTCTGGCCACTCCGAGAGCTGCGGTTATGATCACCGCACTCCAGATGATTAACCCCGAGTCAGAGAGCCGGACCAAACTTCCGGGTTACGTTAGCCCACATCTCAAAGCCACCACCACGCAGAGCGCAGTGAAAACAAACCCGGGCCTGGGGAACTGGGGAGAAAGGCCTGGAAGCATGGGCGCTGGCTGCAAGTATCAGTGGTGAGCTCCGTGGGCACCAGGGACACCCCAGCAGCAGCCAGGAGACGGACAAGGCAGGGGTCCCTGCCCGCCTGCCCAGCTGGCCCCATCCTGCCTCTTCCTGCGTTTCCATCAAGCATCCTCCACGTCCCCCACGCGACCAGGCCTCAGGGAGAGCAGCCCCGGCCCACCCCGCTCCACCCCAGGCACTGCTCTAAGCTCTTGCAGAATGTTAATCACTTAGGCCTCTCAGCCCAGATGCGAGGGCATTAGACTCCTTACTGCGGCTCCAACAGATGATCACAAATTCAGTGGCTTAACACACACTCGCCTTAGAGCCTTGTAGCTTCGACTGCCAGTGACACTGAAGTGTGGGTGGGCCCGGCTCCCTCTGGAGGCTCCAAGGGATCTTCCCGACCCAGGGATGGAACCTGAGTCTCCCGCACTGCAGCTGGATTCTTCACCATCTGGGCCACCAGGGAGGCTCCCCCAACCCCAAGGGGAGAGGTGGCACCTAAAGCCAGAGGCAGCACAGCAGCCCCCACAGGTTTCCAGGACCCATGCGCCCCCGAAGCAAGTTCAAGTTCAGGGTGAATGTGGAAACTGAGAGGGCGGCCGGAACAGAGAGCAGATGTTCAGCGCCGGGGTGGGGGTCACCGCCCGCAAACAAGACCCAAGCCAGAAAACAGGATTGCAGCGTGAGGTCCACCGGGTCAGGCACGTGCGGGGCTGAGGTGCTGCGTGGCGGGGGTGATTCTGCTCGGCGCTGAGAGAGTGAAAGTGGCCCACAGGAGATTCCTGGGCCTCAGGACCCAGGGCCCCAGGTTAACAGGCACTCACATCCCACCTCGCTCTCCACGGACCGAGCTGCATGATTCCTAGGCAGTCCTCCCGCTAGAACCCCCCGAAGCGGCAGGGCCTCTGACCCAAGCCCAGGCCTGGGGCTGGGACCATAATGAAGTCCACGAGCACAAGTCTGGCCACTCCGAGAGCTGCGGTTATGATCACCGCACTCCAGATGATTAACCCCGAGTCAGAGAGCCGGACCAAACTTCCGGGTTACGTTAGCCCACATCTCAAAGCCACCACCACGCAGAGCGCAGTGAAAACAAACCCGGGCCTGGGGAACTGGGGAGAAAGGCCTGGAAGCATGGGCGCTGGCTGCAAGTATCAGTGGTGAGCTCCGTGGGCACCAGGGACACCCCAGCAGCAGCCAGGAGACGGACAAGGCAGGGGTCCCTGCCCGCCTGCCCAGCTGGCCCCATCCTGCCTCTTCCTGCGTTTCCATCAAGCATCCTCCACGTCCCCCACGCGACCAGGCCTCAGGGAGAGCAGCCCCGGCCCACCCCGCTCCACCCCAGGCACTCTCTAAGCTCTTGCAGAATGTTAATCACTTAGGCCTCTCAGCCCAGATGCGAGGGCATTAGACTCCTTACTGCGGCTCCAACAGATGATCACAAATTCAGTGGCTTAACACACACTCGCCTTAGAGCTTTGTAGCTTCGACTGCCAGTGACACTGAAGTGTGGGTGGGCCCGGCTCCCTCTGGAGGCTCCTCCAGGGCAGGTGGAGGCTTCCTGCCTCTTGCAGCTTCTGGGGGCTCCAGCTGTCCCTTGGCTGTGGCCACAACACCCCCCTCTGCCGGCTCCCCGTCCGTATTCAGATTCCCTTCCACTTCCCTCCAGAAGGACACTTCTGATGACACCGGGCCCGCGATGGATAATCCCAGATCATCTTCCTGCCTCAGGGTCCCGGACTCCATCACATCTGTGGTCCCTGCTGCTGCGGATGGCAACACGCTCATAGGTCAGGAGGACGAAGGCGCTGACGACCTGGGGACCATGATTCAGCCGCCCGCAGGGAGACACAGCTAGGGGGACCCCCTAGGGCCCTAGGGCTCATAATACTTGCTGGGGCTGACCCTTGGGCTGGGCTTGGTGTGGCCTCGGTCCCTGGGCTGCAACACTCCCTAGAGTGAGGATCTACCTGGTCCCGAACACACCTGCCTTCACTTCCCTGGTGTCCACGTTTGGGTAGGAAAGGTGCCCACACCCTCGGGTCACACGTGTATCTGCTCCACACTCACCTCACTTTCGATTCCCCAGAGGTGCCATGGGGGTGGGCATGGGGTTTCTAGGTAAGAAGGCAAGATCTTCCCACAATGCCTGGCACTTTGGGAGCCTAAACTGTTAACCTGTCTAATAAATCATAGCCTCCCTAACAACATTAGCCAGCCGAGCGGAGGCACGGTTCAGCCTTTCCCACGGCTGTGTGCACGCGTGCATGCCGAGTCATGTCCGACTCTTTGGAACTCTGTGGACTGGAGCCCACCAGGCTCCCCTGTCCATGGGACCGTCCAGGCAAGAACACTGGAGTGGGTTGCCGTTTCTCCTCCAGGGCATCTTCCTGACTCAGGGATCGAACCCACGTGTCCTGCGTCTCCTGCACCGCAGGTGGATTCTTTACAACTGAGCCACTCGGGACGCCCTCTTTCCCCGGCGGAAGCATCATTGCGCTGCTATAGCCTTTATTATTATTATTTTTTTTTTTGTAACAACAACAACAAATTGTTCTGCTTTTAAGAAGCCTTTGCTGGGCTGGGAGAAAAGCAGATTTCAGGGGCTGTCAATGAAAGACTGAATTAAGCAGAACGGACCCCATGAGGGTCCCCAGGAACTCGGAGACCTGCCTCTTCCGGGCGGCGCTGCCACCACCTGCGGGCACCTGCCCCGCCCCCAGGAGGCTCCATCGTGGGGCCTTCTTTTCCCGTGGCTCTGAAACCAGGAGCTGGGCTGTTTCAGGGGAGCTCAGCTTGCCCTCAGGCCAAGTGCAAAGGGTGTTGGTATGGTCTGCATGTGTGTGTCCCCCCCAGATTCATTTGTTGAGGTCCCAGCCCCCAGTGTGACTGCATTTGGAGACGGACTCCTTGAGGAGGTAATTAAGGTTCAGTGAGGTCACGAGGGTGGGGCCCTGATCTGACAGGGTCAGAGGCCAGTAAGAAAAGACAGTGCAGGGTGCTCCCTGCTCCTCCCCGCCACTCGAGGGCATGGAGAGAGGCTGGCCGTCCGCAAACCAGGACGAGGCCCCTCACCAGGAAACGGACCTACCCGTGCCCGGATCTCGGACCTCCAGCCCCCAGGACTGGGAGAAAGAAACGTCTGCTGTTTGAGCTGCTGGCCCACGGCAGCCCGGGCTGATAAAGACACTTGTGGGGGCAGGTGTGAGATCCGTTGGGCCTCAGTTTCCCCACCTGCAAGGGGCTGTGGGAATGGCACTGGCTCTACAGGCTGCAGGGGAATTAAACGTTCCACTTGCGCCTCTGAGTGTGCATGTGGCAGGGCAGGAAGACCCGCAGGGGGCTCCCATCCAACACTGGGGTGCAGAGGGAGCGTGCCTGTGACCTCCCAGGAGCCCGAGGTTACCCTGAGACTTCTGTTCTCACCATGCCCCTCCATCCGATCCCCAACTTACAGCCGAGCAAGCAAGCAGGAGCGGGAAAAGAATCTGCCCAAGATCACAGCGGGAATACCTGGAGAAGCGGGACTCAGACCCAGGCCTACGGAATCCAGAGACCCGGCTCCAGGCCAGGGCCGGGCTGGACCACAACGCATGCAGGCCACGCAGGCTGGGGACCCACGTGGACGGAGGAAGGTTTGCCAGATCACTGGGCGAGGGGGGTTTAGAGGCATCTGGAGGTGGGTGAGGAGCGCCGCCGCTGTGACTCCTGGCAACGCCTGTAAACAGTCCAGGACACGTGTGACACGCGACTGGCAGAGGCTGAGAAACGGGGCCTGACAAGTATGACAGCGGAAGGCACGCTCGTACCAGGCTCGGGAGCCGCGGGTCCCTGATGGGGAGAGGGAAGGGATTTGAGGGGTGAGGGTCCCCATACCCAGGGTCACCTGCGGCCCCTCCCTCAACCTGGGCGAAGATCAGCGTCTGACCTCTGGTTCTTGGAGCTAAAACAAACTTCCCGGGTCTGTCAGTCCCGCGCTGGGAGCTCCCAGAGCCGAGCCCGCTTCCCCCAGGAGGGGCCCTGGCCCGCTCTGCCGGTGCCCCGAGGAGAGTCAGGGTAAAGCATTCTGCCGCCCGGCAGGGGGCCTGCTGACAAGAACAGCTGCTGATGGCTCCCTGGCGCTTCTCGGACCCAGCGGGCCGGCTAGCGGGCATCTGTCCCCCCAGGGCACAGTGGGAGGCCAGAGGCCTGAAACCGAAGCTTCTGGAGGCGCCCGGGTCGCAGCCCCTCCCAGTTACGCGGCGGCTTCTCCCCACTTCCTGTGTCTCCTCTCCTCCCAGTTCAGTTCAGTCGCTCAGTCGTGTCCATCTCTTTCCGACCCCATGGACGCACGCCAGGCCTCCGTGTCCATCGCCAACTCCCAGAGTTTACTCAAGTCCATTGAGTTGGTGATGCCATCCAACCATCTCATCCTCTGTCGTCCCCTTCTCCTCCCGCCTTCAATCTTTCCCAGCATCAGGGTCTTTTCCAGTGAGTCAGCTCTTCGCATCAGGTGGTCTCTCCTCCCAGAAGGACACTAGTCGTGGATTCAGGGCCCACAGATGCGGGATGATTTCATCTCAAGACCCTTATAATCACACCTGCAAAGACTCCAGTTCCATATGAGGGTGCCAGCAGAGTAAGGTTTGGGGGGACACTCTGGAACCCACTGCACCCTCCAAACTGTTCTCATGGGAGCCAGCCAGGCTGAGATGCACACCCCCACCCCCCGTGTGACCACCCATCCCAAACCCTGCCGCCCTGGAAGTGAAACCTGAACTCCTCACCTTGCCCTTAGGGGTCTGTGCCCGCTTCTCCCACCCTCCTCGCCTCTGTCCCCACACTTGGGCCTCCTGCCGCCAAGGCTCTCGCCAGCTTCCACCTCTGGGCCTCCCTGCGGCCACTCCCCCGGGGATGGGGAGTCACCAGCCTCAGCTCAGCAGCTGAGGATTCTTCCAAGTGAACTATAACCTTAAGAACAGCTCATCGATCAAGACCCTGATGCTGGGAAAGACAGAAGGCGGGAGGAGAAGGGGAGGACAGAGGATGAGATGGCTGGATGGCTTCACTGACTCGATGGACAGGAGTTTGAGCGAGCTCCGGGAGTAGGTCATTGACAGGGAAGCCTGGCGTGCTGCAGTCCCCGGGGTCGCAAAGAGTCAGACAGGACTCAGTCGCTGAACAACAGCAAGGCCTCGCGAATGTCAGTCCTGTAAAGTAACTCAGCTACTTGTGGACACTCTGTTTTTTCCCACTTTTCAGAAACTATTAAGGTTTTAACTGGAGCAGAATTGCTTCACAAGCTCTTACTGCTTTCTGCTGGACGACGAGGCGGGCCAGCCCTATGGACACACACAGCCCCTGCCTCTCGGACCTCCCTCCCGCCCCCTCCCTCTCCACGTACTTTAGATTAAATTGCTTAAGATGAAACAAAAATAAAAACTCAGTTCCTCACATGCTCACGTTTTAAGAGGTCAATACTGTGTGTGGCCAGTGACGCCGTATCAGGCAGATGGGTATTCCTGGAAAGTCCTGCTGGACCGCCTTGCTCCAGACCCTTGAGCCAGAGAGGATCAGAGGCCGTCAGTGTTTTGAGGGGTCCTGGGCCTGTCTTCCAACCTTCCCTTCCCTCCCAGGCAGGTGGGAGCCAGGCCGGATGTGGAGGAGACACTGCTGGGCTGTGCGGGGTGTTGAGGCTGACGGGACAGTCCACAGCCTCAGCCCAAAGGGGGTGGATACTGAGGCCTGTTACGGAGAAAGGGGAAGACATCCTGGGAACGGGGACCACCGGGGCCTCTGCTGCCGCACGGAGACGGGAGGAGTGCGGTCACCTCGGCAGGACGCCCTGGTGTGCCCCGGGAGGGGTGGGGGACAGGGGAGGCCGGCCTCAGCCTGCTCAGATCCTCCTGGGCCCATCCTGTCCCCAGTTGGGCAGGCCCCCCTCCCCAGAGGCTCCCAGGCTTCAGAGGGGCTGAGCTTGGGGGTGTTGGTGGGGGGACAGATGGGCCCTGAGGAGGGCAGCACTGGGTCCCCTTTCCCTGGAGAGGTCCCCCAGGGGGCCTGGTGGACGCTGCCCCCTCCCAGCAGGCAGCAGTAGTCTCCCTGCCCCCCGCCCCCACCTTCGCAGGACCCACGTCGGCTTCTCCCACCAGCACCCAGTCCTGCCTTCAAGCAGACGCCCCGCGGCCCACAGCCTGATGAAGAACAAAAGCGGACACGGAGCCCCCGCTGCGTGATGCAGGGTCTTCAGCCCAGGGGACCCCCACATCTGTCCCCAGGGGTCATTGCGCACCGCCTGGAGACATTCCTATTCTCACAGTCAGGAGGGGCCCAACACCCCACGACGTGGGACTGGTCCCACACGCTGCGAGTCTCGGTGGAGAGAGGCTGCCCGATGCTCCTGCCCTCCCAGCCCCCAGGCCGTGCTGCTCTGGTTTCTTCTACAAAAAGAATCCCCACGAGCAGCACCCTCTAGCCCCCCGTGCTCCTGCCCCAGGAGCCCCATGGATGCCGCCTCCCTTTCTCCCAGGAACCCCTCCGGTTCTGGCCACTGTCCTCTTGCCCAGACAGTGATGTCTTAAGTCACCCACGGGCCTCCCACCTGCCCCTCACCCTGAGGCCCAGGAAGCACCTCCAACCACACAGCTGGAGAGCGAGGCCCCAGTTCTCCCCTCTACACTCCTCACACACCTGTCCTGGCCTCACCTTCACAGCACGCAAGCCCCAGCATCCGCCCGGCTGCTCACGGACGACCCAGGAGTCACCCTGATTCCCCTTTTTGTCACCCGCCCCCAGATTCAGACCGTCCCCAAGCCCCGTCCACTCTCCCTCCAGACCATCCTTCCGACCCGTCCTTCCCGTCCACCACACGCCTGCACTTGACTCGGCAGGCTCTCCCGTAGTCTGCCCCTGACCCACGGCCAGCGGGCCTCCCCCAGCTTAGATGAGGTCCCGGGCTGCCCAGCTCCTGCCGCTGCCCCGACCGTGATATGCCGGCTTCCCGCAGGGCTCCTGGGCCCCAGAACACGCCCTGGGCCCCCTGCCCGCCTCCAGGCCCCTGCACTGGCTGTTCCCTCCGCCGGGAATATCCCTCCCGGGTCTGGAAGGGCTGCCCCGGATCAGCTCCAATGATGCCTTTCCGGACAAACCCCCTCCCGCCCTGGGTCCGTAAGCGCCCACGTGAGGGTCAGTTCCAGCAAGCACCACCAGCCGAGAGCCATCTCTGCCTGCGTGCTGCCTGGAGGACACGTCCACCCGGACCCCCAACCCAGACACACTCCCCGCCAGCGTGTCGGAGTCCGTCCTGGGCTCCGTCACACACTGCTCCTCGGTGACCTCGGCGCGTGCTCAGTTACTCAGCTGGGTCCGACTCTTTGTGACCCCCTGGACTGCAGCCCACCAGGCTCCTCTGCCCATGGGACTCTCCAGGCAAGAACACTGGAGTGGGCGTCCAGGCCCTTCTCCAGGGGGTCTTCCCCACCCAGGGATGGAACCTGCGTCTCTTGAGGTTCAGGCGAACATGTCTACTCTCCAGTCTCTTCCAGAGGTCAAAACTGATAATGGGGGGACCCCAAGCTCCCATCACAGACCACACTGTCAGATCGTGTGTCTGAAGCCCCAGCTGACAAAGACGTGTATCAGGCAGGACAGGACGCTCCTGGGTCCCAGAGAGGCCCTCCCAGGAGCAGGAGGCAAGGACTGGACCTCTCTTCAGGTCAGAAAACTGAGGCCCAGACAACAGGGAGCCTGCCCAGCTTCCTAGCAGGTGGGGAAGGGAGCTCTGACGGCTCAGCCCGATGCCCTTTCCACAGGACCCTCAAAGCTCCACACCCCACTCCATCCAGAGGTCATCACACCCGTGCTGGTACAACCCAGCCCCGCTGCTTGCCAACAAAACCAGGAAACGGAATAAAAGAACCTTTGTGTAAAAATGGAAAAGTAGGACACGCTCGTGTATGAAATGCGCCCGGAGAAGGATGAGTAACAGAGGGGGGTGGTCCTCACTCGTTTACCGTCATGGAGACCAGTGGTCCCTGGGGGTCTGGAGTCTCAGTGGACCCCTGCTCCCGTGCAGAGCCCAGGCCTCCAGGGCCGCCCCCTCCTCCCTACAACTCGGCCCGCATTTCCTGCCTGGCAGCCTCGGTACCAGTCCCCCATCCCGGCTGAGCGTGGTACCCCGCACCCGTGGTTGGTTGCTAGGAGACCGTTGCCGAGAGTCACAACTTAGCTGGCGATGGAGAACACCCCCAGCAACACAGTTTGCCGGGCCCATTTAGTCATGTTTTCTGGTCCACTCCACGCCTCAGCCTTTGTGCAGACATTTGAAGGGTCTTCTCTCCCTGGGGTCACGTAGCATGCACCCCGTCTTTAGGGGGCAGTTGTGAAACAAACATAGCAGTCACTTGTCTGCATTGAATATGGCACGAAAGCTGCAACTGAGATGCAGGGAGATGTCTTGAGGAGAATCCACTTCTTAATCACAGGTGGGCTGGGACTCCCGGGTGATTTAGGACCTTGTCTATCCGATCAAATCCGAAGCAGAAATCTTCACACCACCAAGTTCAATGCTCAGCAGATTCATGGAAAAGCAAGAGAGGCTGGTGGCTCCCACCCTGGAGCAAAGCAGGGGGCGGGTATCTCCACTGCTGTGTGGAGAAACATCCCTCCCCGAGCCCCGTCCTGACACCTCAAGGCCCCAAGCAGGCAAAGGATGAGGTCTGAGCCCACCAGCAAGGGAGAGATGCTGGTCACCAGCTCCTCTGATTGCACATATTTCATTTTTGGGGACCCTCAACCCAGGGGACCCCAGGGAGCTGGCACAGACAGCAAGTCAGACAGATGCCCGCAAGTTAGGATGGTGGTACGGCCGTGGTGAGGAGCTTTGCCTGGAAGTATCTCCAATCCCCAGCCCTCCATCTGGCCAGGAATCCTAGCACAAAAGACTCTTGCTTTGGGGCTCTGCTCACCAGAATCCCCATCTGCCTCTGCCTGGGCATAAGCAAGGTGGCACCTCTCCACCCTCCTGAGGCTAGATGTGGCCAACGAGAGGTGAGCCGACGTGACAAGTTATCCACCTAGGGGGTCACCACGCCATCCACCAGGCTCCCCCTCCAGTCGCCTTGGCCACCAGCAGCTGGTTCCAGCCCCCTGGGCTCCTAGGTGGGGATGCTGTGGGACAGAGCAGGGCCATCAGGCCACGAGGGTGAGCAGGAAATAAACCACCGTGATCTTGGGGCTGTGTGTTACTGCAGCCTGACCTAGCTGTGCTGACTGCTACAGGCTAGCTGGGGCTCATACCTCAAGGGCACCCTTTAAAAAATGCCAACATCCCTGGCAAAGGAGAGCTTTCTTAAAGCTGAAGATCTCAGGTAGGCCATGTGTGAGGGGGGAAGGCCACAGGATAAGCTGGAGAAAGGGGGCTTGGAGAGGAGCTGAATCCTGATGGGGGCCAGTGGGGCTGTTCCAGAGCAGGAGGCTGCAGAGCCAGGAGGTGGACACCAGGGGCCAACTTGGCAGGGATGCTTGTTACGTGGTAGAAGGGAGCAGGAAGGCAGGCGGGCAGCAAACGCACATGCCCCCTCCTTCTCTTTCCTGCCCAGACTGCTCCCTGCCATGCTCCTCTGGGCCTCAGTTTCTCTACCTGCAAAATGGGCAGAGTCACCCTTGCCCTGCACACGGACTGGTGAAGACCAGTGAGAGGACTCTGTACACCGAGGACCTGATGCACAGCACCAGGGTAGTACCTCGATATACAAATATACACGCTTCACAGGGATCTTGTTCAGTCTTGTAGGAGCTTCGAGAGGTGAGTGTGTGCGTGCGTGCTAAGTCACTTCACTTGTGTCTGATTCTGTGCAACCCTATGGACACCAGGCTCCTCTGTCTGTGGGACTCTCCAGGCAAAAACACTGGAGCGGGTTGCCACGCCCTCTTCCAGGGGCTCTTCCTGACCCAGGGATCGAACCCTTGTCTCTGTGTCTCCTGCATTGGAAGGCAGGTTCTTTATCATTAGCGCCACCTGGGAAGCCCCTGAGAGGTGAGTATCTGGCTGCTTTTGCAGAAGTAATGGAGACCTGGTGGCTAGCCTGGGGTTGCCAAGCCCCCTGCAGGCAGAGCTCGCATGTGGGTCTCTGACCTCCTGAGCTGCAGGTGCCTGAGCTCTGCCCTCCCTCCGGCCGTGGGCGGGGTCTCCGGGTGGGGAGAGGCTGCGAGCACCCCACCCTCCTGGGTGAGTCCTGGGAGAAGCGCTTTACCGACAGGGTGCACAGGGGTAGCAGCATGAGTGGCCGGCCCGGGGCTCCGGCTGGGCACACAATCCCGGTCCTGGGGCTCCAGGCCCCAGCACGACAAGGCAGAGCGTGTTCTGTGCAATCAAAGACAGGATGTACCAGGGAGAGGCCGAGCAATTGTTGTTGTGAAGCGGAAGAGAAATTAATTTTAATCTTGGAGTCGATTCCAGCTTGGGAGGGAAGTGCCAACGCTCAGAGAGGGTGGGTGGCAGGCGTGTGCTGCTGCTCACGTGGGCACTGCGGCCTGAATCTGGGGGGAGTGCACCCCAGTGGGGCCCGAGGCAGCATTACCCTCCCCCATTAGCACCCCAAGCCCACCCCCACATCCCAGCACCGGAAGAGGCCCTAGCCCCTCGTCCTGCCCAGAAGGTCTTGGACGTGCTTTCCACGGAGCTGGTTCTTCTCCCCAGGCCCCTCCATCCTCCTGCTAAAATGTCCCCCACCCCCACACCTTGCCAGGCCACCACCCACCCATCAGATGCAGAGCAGCAGGAGCAGGGCAGTGGGGCAAACAGAACCACCTCTTGCACCTGGTCTGGACGCTCTGCCGCTCCGCCCTGAGCCTGGAGACCCACAGGCCTCCCCGCGGACCCCCGACCGGGGAGCCCACCCCATCTCTGGGCCTCAGTTTCCCCAGATCCGTGGCAGACCACCCTGATGACACCCATTCCAGTCTTCTCTTCTTCACCTCAGGGACCCCCAACTTCATCTTGGGGGTGGGGGCAGTGGACAGACCCTCAAGGTCTCCCCTAAGCCTACCTGCATTGCCAGAAGTGGCCCGAGAGAAGAGGGGCTCCTTCTGGCTCCCCACCGGGCTGGACCCAGCCTTCACTCTTCGCCCCGGCCCTCCCCTTCCTGCTGCCTGGACGCCCGCGACATGCAGCGGTGGAACGGGCATCGTGGGACTCGCGGTGGCCCCGCAACGAGGATGGCCAGGCCAAGAGCTGTCAGGTGCTGGAGAAGACTCCCGAGAGTCCCTTGGGCTGCAAGGAGGTCCAACCAGTCCATCCTAAAGGCAATCAGCACTGAACATTCATTGGAAGGACTGACGCTGAAGCTGAAGCTCCAACACTTTGGTCCTTTGATGTAAAGAGTCGACTCACTGGAAGAAACCCTGATGCTGGGAAAGATCGAAGGTACGAGGGGAAAAGGGTGACAGAGGATGAGACGGCTGGATGGCATCACCGACTCAACGGACATGAGTTTGAGCAAATTCCGGGAGATGGTGAGGGACAGGGGAGCCTGGTGTGATGAGTCCACGGGGTCGCAAAGAGTCAGCCACAAGTTAGCGACTGGAAACAGCTGCGTGCCAGCAGCCGGGAGGAGCCTGGCCCCGGCGGCAGCAGGGAACCTCGGTATTGCCCCGGGTTTCTGGCCCTGTGAGAACCACGCATTCCCCTGTGGACTGAGATCCTGAGGTGTGTTCCTGGCCACTGCATGCAATTCCTAAGCAAAGCAAGCTCTGCACAGAGACGGTAATAAAACAACTGTGTCATGACTAAGGCAGCAGCTGCCCCGAGCCTTCAGCTCTCAGGATCTCACCCCGCGAGAGTAGCGTGAGGCCAGTCTTGCTCCTGCGTCCATTCCACAGATGAGACTGAGAGACGGGGAGTCGTCACCCCAATCTGGGGAAAGGGCTTCATTTCAAGGGCAGACGGCAACAGCTGAGTGAAAGCAGCTGGACAGGAAAAGTCACAGGCTGTGTGATGCCACTTACGGGAGAAGCCCACGACAGGCAAACCCATCGAGACAGAGAGCAGACTGGTGGCTGCTGGGCCTGGGGGGCGTGACTGCTAACGGCCACGAGGTGTCTTTATCGGATGGGAATGTTCTGGAACTAGGCAGCGGTGATGCCTGCACACACCGTAAGATGCCTTAAGAGCAGGGCCTCCTGGCCTCCCTTGCCCCTCGGCTTTGTCATCCCCGCCGCCCACAGGGAGCAACGAGGGACCAGCCCTAGCCTGGTGCGCCCTGAGGATGGCAGGGGACCGTGGCAGTGTCCCCAGCAAGGGGTGATTGGGAGTGTGTCGGGGAAGACTGGCTCTGAGGCCTCACAGGGAGGCCCTGGGGTAGGGCCGACGCAGGCGGCTGACCGGCCGAGACCTGAGCATCCCGCATCCTTCCTACTGGGAGCCCGGACTCCGCGGGGCCCTGCCCCCAGTCCACGACTGGACCAAAGGCCACGCAGGCCAAGACGGCAGAGGGCCACACTGGGGAGCCGGAGCCTGAGATGTGGCCGCAGTGGGCGCTGGTCCCGTCCCGCGCCCCCGCCACGCCGGGCAGTCAGCCGAGGTTCGAGGGGTAGGGCGGGGGCCCGTGCTGGAGCGAGAGAAGCCACCCCAGCGGGCTGGCTCTGACCACACGGGTGCCCGCAGGTCAGCCCCAGAGGGCCAGTCAGCCCAGGACAGAACGCCGCCGCTGCTAACGCGCTTCAGTCTTAGCAAGTCACTGGCAAGAACAGCGTTTCGGATTAGCGATGAGGAGGAACACTGAAGACCCACCAACCAACCACCAGGAGCAGCAGGCAGGTCCCTCCCGCCGGTCCCGTACAGAGAGAGGAGCTGACTTTTTCAGAATCAAGGCGGCGCAGCCTTACGAGCAGGGAAGGACACTGAGGGCTTCCCTGGGCCCTTAGGCTCTACGGAAGTGGCACACCTAGGCACACCCAAGAGGAGGCCTTGTCACCAGAATGCCCCCAGCATGCAGGCGGGCACACACCCCTCCCCATCCTCTCCAAACAAAACCACGGTCCTGCCCCCTTTATTCAGAAGCGGCGTCCCCGCTGTGGGGGCGGCCACTGAGGCCTGAGCTTCTCATCAGGGCAGCAAGACCGCTAGGGGGACACTGACCTCCCGGGCCCAGGGAGACACTGACCTCCCGGCCCGGGGAGCCAGGCACACCGCCAAGCTCCGAGCAAGGCGGGCGGTTGGAAGGGTGCGGGGAGAGGGCAGTGCGGGCCCCCCAGCAGTGGGGACACAGGCCAGGCGTGCGAGGTGCCTCCTGCATGGGCAGGCGGGGCTGTCAATACGCACATCCTGAGCAGGACGGAGCCGCCCCTGATCTAATCAGCCTCTCTCAGGCGCCCTTCACACCACCAGGCCTCCCGAGACCCAGCCGAAATCTGCCGGGTAATTAGATCACCCTCCAGCTCATTCTGACCGCCTGTCTGCACCCATTGTGGAAAACACAAGTCTCCGAAGAGGAAGGCTGCTTCCAGAGGTAATTATCTCTATTACATTTCTCAGCATCACGTGGGGAAGTTGACTAATTACATTTCCCCTTATTTTTGAATTAAAAAAAAAGAATTATGAGTTTTAGAGGTTCAAGTGGTTTTCACTTACAAACAAAGATAGGCTCACAGACTTCAGAAACAAACTTAGGGTAACCACAGGGGAAAGGTGTAGGGGAAGACTAAATTAGGAGTTTGGGATTAACAGACACACACTGTACATCTATGTCTATCTGTTAAATAAAACAGATGATCAACATAATACATACGAACTAATCACAAGGACCTACTGTCTAGCACAGGAACCCTACTCGCTACTCTATGATAAACTACATGGGAGAAGAATCTGAAAAGGACTGAATATACACACACGTGTAAGGAACCCCCTTGCTGTCCACCTGGAACTAACACAGCACTGTTCACCCAACACACTCCGGAATAAAATAAAAATTAAAACATAAACAAACCAAAGGAAGCATCATGGACATGTCCATTCTTTCGAGCGAGGTTACATTAACGCACGAACTATTCTGATTGGTTCTTCGCCGACAGGAGTGGACCCGGCCAGCCCTCACCGTGGCCACCAGGCCGTGCGCTCCTCCTGGTCCTGTCCTGACGTCTGAATGGCCCTCCGTGTGGCTCCGTCCCAGGTCGGCGGTTTTTGAGCCAGACCTACGTTCTTGGTTCATCCAGCGGCTCCTATCTTTAACTGGTAACAGTCTAGACTTTGATTATTTTACAGAGTATTCTTTTACAACAAATACTGCCCCCACCCCCACTTATATCTGACGCTGGCCTGGAGACACCCCGCTTCCAACTGGTATTGGTCCGACATACAGTGGGCACTCGACAAAGACAGTAACTAAGATCATCATGCCACAGAAACCAAAAAAGGATAAATGTACGGCGAGCCTTATTTTTCAGGAAAAAAAATATTATTGATCTTTAAAATGCTTTGAAATAAGGTGGTGATTTGGAAGGCAAGTGGGTGAGGACGCAGACCCTGCCGGGAAGGACGCTGCTCAGCCACGTGGGCAGGGACGGCCGGTCTCGGAGAGAAGTTATCAGGTAGGGGGCTCCTCAAAGGGGGGCGGCAGCTGCCGCTGCCTGACCCCAGCTTCCGCCACTCAGGATGGGGGACCCAGATCTCTGTGTCTCCTGATGGGATGCGCATGGACTGTGTGGTGCCCCCAGCGGGCTGCCGGTGCTCACGCCCACCAGCAAGAGGCAGGAGGCACGAAAGAGCAGGTCAGGGGCAGCTCGGGAGGCAGAGATGCAGGTCCTGGCGTGTGGCAGCCAGCCCAGCCCCTAGCACAGCAACGGCAGAAGGAGGAGAAATGGCTGAGAAGGGAGCCACAGCCGACCCTGAGCCAAGTCACTGCGGTGATGGGACATTTCTGATATGACTGGGGAGAAAGGTGACAGTGGGTGGGTTTCCGATGAGGCTGTGGGGGCCGTGCAGAATGCTCAGGTGGGACACTGGGGTTGGGCCGCATGAGAAGGAGGCTGTGCTTGGGAGAAACTCGGTCTAACGTGTTACAGGGGAGTGATGCGACGCCTGGGACTTGCCCGGAAAATAAATAAGAAAGGGACGGATGGGGGGTAACAATTTCTTGGCTATAACAGAAAAGTACAGGTGGCAAAACAAACAACAGACTGGACTATATCAAACAAACAAACAAACAAACTTCTGTACATCAAAGGGCACAATCAACAGAGCGGAGAAGGCAACCAGTGAACGAGAAAATGCCTGAAAACGGTCCATGTGATGAGATCAATATCTAGGATATACAAAGAACTCCCACAACTCAGCCACAACCAAAACAGAATTCACTTCGAAAGGCAGGCAAGGACCTGAGTGGGTATTTCTCTAAAGAGGATTTACACAAAGGTCCAATAATAAGCACACGAAAAGGCCCCTGACATCACCAGTCACTATGCAGATCAAAACCGCAGTGAGATAAGGCCCACGCCCCCAAGGATGGCTTCGAGGAAACAAAGCCGGAGTAACAGGAGCTGGAGATGAGAGCCCAGCGCACTGCGGTGGGGGGCAAGACGGCGCTGCCGCGGGCAGGACTCGGTGGCTCCTCGAAAAACACGAAACGCAGTATTACCACCTGATGCAGCGGTTTCACCTCTGGGCATGCACCCCCCAACACCGAGAGCAGAGACTCAGACAGATGTTCGCACACCCATGTTCAGAGCAGCATGATCCAGAATACTCAAAAGGTGGAGGCACCCACGTGTCCATGGGCAGCGGAATGGATAAACAGGATGTGGCCCGTCCCCGCGACGGGAGCACTCTCTAGCCTGAGAAGGGGACGCAGTCCTGGCCCTGGGCGTGGACGAGCCCTGAGGACACGCTGCTCGCTGCTCGGTGAGAGAAGCCGGCCAGGCAAGGACAAGTCCTGCAGGATCTGCCTCTAGGAGGTCCCTGGGGGAGTCCGATTCCTAGAGACGGGGAAGCAGGACGGTGGTTGCCAAGGCTGGGGGGGGGCGGGGGAGGAGAGGAAGGTGGGATGTGTTTCGTGGGGATGGAGCTTCCCCGTTTCGCAAGGCGAAGAGTTCTGGAGCTGGAGGGAGGGCATGGTGCACATCACGATGGACTGAGGGCTGCCGGCCTGCTGAGAGACGGACAGGGTGGTACACTTTGCCGTGTGTATTTCACCACAATTTAAAAAATCATTAAGTGAATGAACTGCAAAAGAAAGAAACAGAGTGGATGGAGGCGTCAGGTTCAGGCTGTGGTTTCTGGAAGGCCAGGGGTCCGGGTGTGCGTGCGTGAGCTCAGTCGTGTCCGACTCTACGGGCCTCTGGGGACTGCAGCCAGGACCCTCTGTCCATGGGATTCTCCAGGCAAGAACACTGCGGTGGGTGGCCATTTCCTTCTCCGGGGGATCTTCCCGACCCAGGGATCAAACCCGGGTTTCCCTGGTGGCTCAGACAGTAAAGAATCTGTCTGCAGTGCAGGAGATCCAGGTTCAATCCCTGGTTGCAGAGGACGCCCCGGAGAGGAAAATGGCTACCCACTCCAGTGTTCTTGCCTGGGAAATCCCATGGCCTGAGGACCCTGGCGGGCTATAGTCCATGGGGTCACAAAGAGTCACACACAACTGAGCAACCAACACACTGAATAATCTGGGATCATCCCCCCACGCCAAGATCCTCTATTCCATCACATCTTCTAAGACCCCTTTCCCTTGTGATACATACAGGGCTCCCAAGGACGAGGATCTCTGGGTGGCCTTTATTAGCCCGACTACAGGGTTTGTGTGTGAGTACGCACGTGTGTATGTGTGCCCATATGAGCGTGTGTGCATGTGTAGACCCAGTTCCCTCGCACCATCACCACCTCCCCTGTTCTGGTGCTTGTGGAGCACGTGTTCCAGTCCCCCGGCACACTGGGTTCTCCTGATCTTTGCCCAGCCCCGGATCCCCGCACCGGGCAAGAACAGACTCTCAATACAGGTTCCCACATGGACGCTCTGCACTTGAACCAGGGAGCCGGAATCCAGCCCTTTCAGATGCAGGACGGTGCGGTTAGGTTGATCAGACCCAGTGCCTGCGGGAAGCGGGCCCTGTGTGTTATTCACAGACTGGGAGGTGGGGCTGTGCTCTTGGGGATGCTGCAGTTTTCAAGTTGTAGTTGTGGGAAGCGTCCACAAGGCGGCAGCACTTCTTCATTCCCCATTGATGTAACTTGGGTAACCAGAGCCTTAGAGAAAGTCATGTTTCTGGGTTGTAAATTAGAGTGAAAATTGCCCGAACAGACACCCAAAGGCTTGTATCTCATTACCTTTCCCCACTTACCCTTGCCCACCACCCCCAAACAAATCCCAAGCCCTGCAGGAGTGCCATGCTGAGGGTGCTGTAGATAGATGGCAGGTAGGT
The DNA here is from genome assembly GCA_006408675.1 of Madoqua kirkii. Taxonomy (NCBI): domain Eukaryota; kingdom Metazoa; phylum Chordata; class Mammalia; order Artiodactyla; family Bovidae; genus Madoqua; species Madoqua kirkii. The sequence goes on from SJYC01076662.1 coordinate 38,410, forward strand.
GGGGCAGTCCAAAGGAAGAAGGCTGGAAGCGGGAACCCCACCACTAGGGTCCTGGAGACCAGGCGAGTCTGCAGAGGTCTTCCTGCCCAGCAGGTCCACCGTCCTTTGCAAGCACTGGGTTTGACTTAGGTCTAAGAGGGCCAGCCTGGATCTGGGGATGGTGGTTCCATCCTGGGGCTGTCTCTTATACACATCAAGATGTGTATAAGAGACAGTGCCTGGCCCCCTGCACCCCAGATCCCGGCCCCTGTACCCCAGATCCCAGCCCACTGCACCCCAGATCCTGGGCCCCTGCATCCCCAGAACCCAGCCCACTGCACCCCAGATCCTGGCGCCCTGCATCCTTAGAACCCCAGCAGCCCTGTAACCCTAGACCCTGCAGCCCTGCACCCCCAGCAGCCCAGGGAAGTGCCAAGGAGCAGCCACCCTGGGACCCGGCGCCTGGGCCCCCAGAGAGCCAGCGCGTGGGCTCCGTGACTGGCAGTCTCCCGTGGGGCCCGCGAGCCACAAGAACCAGGCCTTCGGAGCCCACCTGAGAGCCCCCCCAGAGGTGGGTCCCCTTGCATGTAAGTGCTACCCACCCAGCAGAGGAACATGGAAGGTGCCCTGGGGCCAGTGGCAGCCGATGGTGGGCTGGGACGCACATGGAAATTGCGGCTAATTTTCTCCTGCAGAAGCTGATCCCATAATTTGGTAAATACACTGATCATCGCTGTGAGGCTCTGAGTGGGAGCGTCTGTGCTCCAGGGTCCGGGGAGAGTGGGCTGGCAGAGAGATCACCGGTTGCCGGCGTGAAGAGCCCACTGCCAGGAAGGAAGCTTCCCAAAGCCAAGGCAGGGGTAGGAACGGCCCCGGTGACCGAGGACGGGCTCTGGGGTAACCAGGCGGGCCTGCAGTCACTGACCCCACACCATGCGCCTGTCTGGCCTCACATACCGACGGCGACACTGAGGCTGGGGCTGAGGACTGGCCCAGGTCTCCCCAGCGCCCTTTCCTGCAGCTGGGGTCTAAGGTGAATCAGCCTGTCCGCCTTCCCCTTCCACTGAAGTCCGGCGGCTCAGGAGACAGGGACCACCACTTGAACCAGAGGTGGCCACGGGAGCCCATTTTTTTGTTTTTGTTTTATTTTCCATCGGCTGAGTTTCTTGTGTAATAATAAGAACAGAAAACCTGAACAATTACCAACAAAAGCGGTGGAGAGATTTCCTAAACAAATCTCGATGTTCAGCAGCTATAGACTGAGGGTCTGTGTCCCCTGCCCCCACACAGTCCTATGCTGAAATCCTAACTCCCCAGGGTGATAATGGGTAGAGGAGGGACCTTGGGAGATGATTAGGTCACGAGGGTGGGCCCTAATAAATGGGATTAGTGACCTTATAAAGGAGACCCCAGAGAGCTCCTTGCCTCTCTACCCCGTGAGGACTGTGGCCCAGGGATGCCTGACTTGCCCGCCTGCTCACAGAGCTGCCCCTCTGGCTGGAGGTCAGGAAGGAGATGGTCCCCGCTATGCAGGGGGTTGCCTCCCTGTCCTCCTTCCGCAGAATGCTCTTGAGTCTGGGCTCTGAACCCTGTGTGAACTGCTTGGTCCCTGAAATCTCATCATCTTCATCTGTGACATGAGATTGTTTCCCTTATTTGGTTGCTCCGTCGTGTCTGACTCTTTGGGACCCCATGGACCGTAGCCCACCAGGCTCCTCTGTCAGTGGGATTCTCCAGGCAGGAACCCAGTGGGCTGCCATTTCCTCCTCCAGGGATCTTCCTGACCCAGGGATTGAACCCATGTCTCCTGTGTCTCCTGCACTGGCAGGGGGATTCTTCGCTGCTGAGCCACCAGGGAAGCCTGTAAAGTGGGGATGCGGATGCTAATCCGATGCTGTGAGTGACCAGCACCGTAACAGTGACCACCTGGGAGGGGACTCAGAGGGTGTGGAAGAGCCTCCCAGCTTCACTTCTAAAATTTCAGCTAAAACCACATGCTGGCCATTCCCTGGAGAAAAGTCACAATAGATACTGTACAGATATTTTTTTAATGGTTAAGTTTTTCCAAGATGCATTTCTTTGAAAAGTGCTCAATCTGTTCATAGGCTCTAGCAGAAGTCACTCCTCAGCCAACAGCAAGGACTGACCCTTCACTCTCCTGACTGCCCAGTGAGACCAGGGCTCCCTCCCGCTCGGGACTCCGATTCCAGCTAACGGTGCGTGGGTGGAAGTACCCAGCCAGACACAGCGGAGCCTGGAGACCAGGGTGACCCTGTGTTTGGAATGGAACAGCCAGGAGAAGGGGAGACCCTGGAGTCTCTGACGACAGCGTGGATGAGGGCTGGCTGCCCTTCGGAAGCATCCTTCAGGGACTTGAAAGGAGCAAGAAATAAACCTCTGTCGTTCAGATCACAACCGTGGACTTCCCTGTTGGCACAGTGGACAGGAATCCTCCTCCCAATTCAAGGGACACGAGTTTGATCCCCGGTCCCGGAAGATTCCACCTGCCTAACTGAGCCCGTGCCCCGGAAGCCGAGCTCTGGGCCTGCACTCTAGCCCGCGAGCGGCAACGCTGAGCCTGAGGGCCTAGAGCCCGTGCTCTGCGGGAAGAGCAGCCTCCGCCTGCCGCAGCCAGAGAGAGCCCACTCAAAGCAGTGAAGACCCAGCACAGCCAAACCAGCCTCACTCACCCTGGGGTCTGCTTGCTGCAGTGCCTGCCGTGAGGCCATTCACCCTGGGGTCTGCTTGTTGCAGCGCCTGCTGTGAGGCCAGCTGTGGGTGGAGTCCAGCCCCCCAGGGAAGGGTCCAGCACTGGGACGGCGGTCATCGGGGCTGGCTGTGCTGCGGACCAAGTTCACACTCTTTCCTGGGAGTTCTCAGGCTGGTGGGGAGGATCCCATGGGACAGGATGTCAGGGTGGGGAAGGTCAGAGGACAGAGATCGGGGTTCCTGTGTGCCCCCAGGGTCTCTCTGGGAGGCAATTTTGTGGGTATTTTGCTGCGGGCAGATTCACAGGCTTTGCCATCAGGGTCTCAGAAAAGAAACCAGAAGAAGCCCTCTCCACACTTTCTGCGTCAGGCCCTGTTCCTCTGATCACAAACCATCCTGACGAGCGTGGGGACTCAGGTACATGTCTGCGGCCGAAGACACCATGGGCCTTAAAACTGTGATTTCCTGCTTGATTCAAACTTAAATCCCTAATGGTAGCGCTGGGGGGAAATGACCGAGAGCAGACAGCAGACGCCAAAGGGAGCGCTTAGCACCAACCCCGAGCGAGCAGCGGCCCCCTGGGATATCCCGGGGGAACCGCTTTTGTGAACGGAGTCAAGTTCCGCTGATTCCTGCGGGCCGTGGCTGAGGCCTCCTGACCGCACCTCTCGGGAGGCCGAGGAGCGTCCCACAAGCACCCACCAGCCAGGCGGGGAGGCCGGCTGCCGCTGCCGGCAATCTTCACCTTCTGGAAAACAGCAGGTGACCCGAGCAGGCAGCCATCCCCTGGGGATTTCCAAGCCAGCAGCGGAGGCGCACCCCTGAAGGCGGCTCGGGATTCCAGGGCCTTCAAGGACCGGAGAGACGCGGCAGCAGCCCTCGGCCCCTGCAGCGGAGGCCGGCCAGACTGCTCAGCTTCAGTCAGGCAGCAAATCAGAGTTTTAGAGAAGCTTACTCTCCCCAAGGGCCGCCTCTCTGACTCAGCCCCAGACCCGTCCGTCCCTTCCTCCCAGGTAACCTGGTTATTACGGAACTTACACACAAGTCTTCACAGTGGCTTTATCTATAACGGCCACAACCTGGAAACAAACCAAACATCCAGGAACAGAAAGTGAAGTGGAGTCGCTCAGTCGTGTCCGACGCTTTGCAACCCCACCAACTCCTCTCCTCTGTCCATGGGGTTTTCCAGGCAAGAGTTCTGGAGTGGTTTGTCATTTCTTTCTCCGGGGGATCTTCTTATCCCAGGGATGGAACCCAGGTCTGCAGCACCGCAGGCAGACGCTTTACCGTCTGAGCCACCAGGGAAGACCCACTAACAGGTGAATGGATTAAAAAAAATAATTGTGGTATATCTGATGAGGCCACACGCCAAAATAACAGACATACCCAATACCACCAACAGATTCCTCGTGTCCCTTTATAGCTCTTTCTCCTAGTCCATTCTAACCCACCTTCCCACAATTTTAGCAAGCAATTTCTAGAATCATGGAACTTTTTAAACACGTTGATGTTCCCGAGGAAAATTCAGAGCGTGGGGAATAAATAGCATATTTTTGCACGCTTTAAAGAAAGCACGAACATTTCCCCACCACAGTGATGGTCCTAAAACCTGTGTCTTTCACGCAGGTTTTGGGGGATGCCCTGTGCCTGCATGTAGGTACAGCAAGTTCCCATCAGATGAACAAGTCCTGTTTTGAAAGTGCATTTGTAAGTCCAATTTGTTCTTAAGTCCAATCCAGCCTAGGCACCCAATTAAAATAATCAGCTGTCTAGAACTGTACTGTAGCAGGTTCTTAATCGGAGAAGGCAATGGCACTCCACTCCAGTGTCCTTGCCTGGAAAATCCCATGGACGGAGGAGCCTGGAAGGCTGCCGTCTATGGGGTGGCACAGAGTCGGTCACGACTGAAGCGACGCAGCAGCAGGTTCTTAATACTTTTCATACACATGATACACAACAAACAAACATAACAAAACGTTTTCAGTCTTACAGTACAGCACCTCGCAGGGCACAGAGGTACAACAGCTGGCACACAGGGGCTGGCATCGAGCGAAGAGGCAAGACCTGCTGACTGGGGGAGGGAGGGGAGGTGGGAGATGGCAGAGCCAAAGGACCATCAGCGTGTTCTTTTTCTTTTGAACTTCTGCAGTTCTCTTGAATCTGACAAGGATTTATTGAGCACCTCCTACATGACAGGTGAGTAAGAGAGACAAAGGTTTTGTCCTCTTAGAGTTTAGGGTCCCACGGGGGATCGGGAAGACCGCCTTTGTTGTTCAGTCGCTGAGTCATGTCTGACTCTTTGCGACCCCGTGGAGCACAGCATGCCAGGCTCCCCGTCCTCCGCTATCACCCAGAGTTCGCTTAAATTCATGTCCATCCAGTCAGTGACGCTATCCAGCCATCTCATCCTCTGTCGTCCCCTTCTCCTCCTGCCCTCAATCTCTCCCAGCATCAGGGTCCATTTCAGTGAGTCAGCTCTTCGCATCAGGTGGCTAAAGTATTGGAGCTCCAGCATCAGTCCTTCCAGTGAATATTCAGGGTTGATTCCCTTTAGGACTGATGGTTTGAGACTGACCTACAATTAAATACGCATGCAAACTCTGCCCTGTGCTGCTGAGTGCCCTGAATACCCAGGAAGCTGATCAAAGGACTGGCGGGGGGGGGGGGAGGCGGGGGGGGCTGCCGATTGGCTGATCAGCAGCTGGAAAGTGAGGGCTATAGGGGATATAGCCTGAGAATGACCTTGTGAGGACTTTAGCCCCCAGTCTCTGCTCCTCCCTAGACACCCCCCACTTTCGCCCAGAAGAGGGGAGTGCTGCCAGCCGGGAGGCCCCTGGGGGCCTCTGGGATGGGGTCTGGGGAGAGGGCGGGGCCCCCAGATCTGCGGTCTTCCCCATCTTTCTACCACGTCAGAGAAGCTGCAGGGAGGGGACCTGCTTGTTCGCTTGAGAGGCAGGTGCCCCTGGAGGACAGGTCTGGCACAGAGCACCTTCCATGCCCCACGTGACCCCGGGCCACGCGCAGGGGGTGGGGCGGCATCGGTGATCTGCTTCAGAGCGAAAGGAACAGCTAGGGCACGCCTGTGGCCTCAACAGTAAAGACTTACTGTTCAAAACGTATTGTTTAAAAGTCACAATGCTGCTTTCCTTTTTTCAGAAGAATAAACAGTTAAAAAAAATAACTGTGAAGTACACAGGACACAGACTTCACCATCCTAACCGCTGCTGAGCGCAGAGTTCGGCGGCATTTGCGTGGCTGTGCAGCCGTCACGCGGGTCCACCTCCAGAGTGTCAGCTCCCAAACAGGCTCTGTCCCCCACCCCTTCCCCGCCAGCCACTCCTCTACAGGTTGGACAGCTCTAGGGACCTGCTAGGAATGGAACCACACAGCCTTCTTTTTCTTTTATCCCACCTTTGCAATTCTGGGTCACCGTCCGTTTCTGGAAGCCTCCTAGCCTGGACGCCTCGGAGGTGGGGTGGGGAAGAATGGCACGAACAAAGACGGACCCGCGTCCCAGGGCAGGGCCTGCAGCCCCCGTGCAGGTAAGCTCCTGCTCCCTGCTGCTGGAAGTGAAGAGGAGGCGGATCTCTGAAGGCACACCTTCCACACACGAGCAAAACTGTTAGTGAAGCGAAACTGTGAGCCGCTCAGTCGTGTCCGACCCTTCGCAACCCCATGGACTGTAGCCCCCCAGGCTCCTCTGTCCATGGGGATTCTCCAAGCAAGAGTACGGGAGTGGGTTGCCGTTCCCTTCTCCAGAGGATCTTTCCAGAGACAGGCTTAATCTGAGCTAAGCCAGAGAGATCACGGCATCAGAATGTATGCCCAGACCTGCTGGCCGGGCCTCCTGGTCGCCGAGCCCTGCTTTGCTGTGATCATTCAATTAATTCCTTCCATCAGGCCTTCATTTCCCAGATAACAGCCCGTGCCTTGTGCCAAGACCTGCACCTTATCTCAATAAACAACTGAAGAAGGAGGTCTTGGCCATTGAAGGTGACCCCAGCTGAGCAGAGGCGATGGACAAACAAGAGGTTCATCGGAAAGTCTTGGTGAGAGAGGGATAGGGGCCCTCCAGGTTGGGACACGGCTGGCTAGGGGTATTGCTGGGCGCACAGCCTGTTCTCAAATAACAAAAAAGCCAAATCAAACCAAATCGGGCCATTCCATCCAGAAGGCTCATTAAAAAAGACTCCTGGAAAATTAACTGACAACAAACAAAATTTCTTCCTGGAACAGACCAGGCCGGGCCAGACACGAGAATGGGAACCAGTTGCCACGGGCCCACTCGGCACTGCAGGGCTGGGCTGCTGCCCAACGACAAGGCCATGATGCCTGTGCCCGCCCCCAGCCCCGGGGCTGAGCACCTTGCGCTTGGTGACCCACACGCCCCTTCTCTGGGCCCACCAGCAAGAGGCGGCCTGCACCTGAGAGGCTGGGGCCTTGCGCCAGGCGACCCGGCTCCCGCCAGCGCTCAGGGTCACGTCCTCAGGAGAAGGCCAGACAGCATGCAGGAGCTGGACGTGGGTTCGAGTCCTGCCCTGCCCCTCCCTTTCAAGGTCGTCACGCTGACCAAGCCCCAGAGCCTGCAGTACAAAGGGCATCTCTGACACCTCGCTCTCACCCGTCAGAGCAAGCGCTCAGCGAAGGGTAGAGCGTCCAGCCCCATGTGGACCCTGGCGACTCGTGGGCTGGAGGCCAGTGGCCACGACGATCGTGTTTCTCGTCTCCCTGGAGTCTGCCCCTCTCTGAACGAGGCCATCAGCATAAATGATTGAGTCTCAGGCTCGACAGACTGTTCATCAGACGGGGCCTCACCCTGCACGGCAGCTCAAAGGTCCCAGGGGCTCATTCCCCAGGTACGCACTCATGGACGGAATGTGTGTTATCCCAGCATCCTTAGTGGAAGCCCTAACTTCCACGTGATGGTATCTGGAGGTGGGGCATCCAGGAGGTGACTGGGTGAGAAGAGGGTGGGGCCCCATAACAGGCCTCCCTGGTGGCTGAGATGGTGAAGAATCCGCCTGCAGTGCGGGAGACCTGGGTCTGAAAGACGCCCTGGATGAGGGCACGGCAACCCACCCCAGTGTTCTTGCCTGGAGAAGCCCATGGACAGAGGAGCCTGGTAAGCTACAGTCCACGCGGTCACAAAGAGTCGGACATGGCGGACTAACATTTTCACTTTCAAAGAAGAGGTGCCAGGGAGGAGATCTCTTCCCTTCTCCGACGTGTGAGGGCAAAGGAAGGGGGCAGCCATCCAGGAGCCAGAGAGGCCTTGCCAGAGCGGAAACAGCCGCACCTTTTTGCAGTTGTTGGCTGTGAGCTCAGATGTAGGATCTTAGTCCCCCGACCAGGGATGGGGCCTCGGGGCCTCCCCTCCCCTCCACCCCCACC
>SJYC01076666.1:0-17581 GCA_006408675.1 Madoqua kirkii
AAGAGGGCAGGTCACTCCAGCCCGGCCTCCTTGGGGCGGAGGGCGGTGGAGAGGAAGGGGCTGCGGGCTCCCCCTGCAGCCACACCAGCCGCCGGTTGGCACAGCTTTTTTTTTTATCTTAAAGGAAAGAAACCCCAAAAGCTCCAACTTTGCTTCGGTCGCCAAAGCCTCCCACCATCTACAGGACGGGCGCGTCGCCAGTTGATCGCCGCCCCGCAGCACCCAGCACCGGGAACAGGGGAACCCCGCGGACGCCCCCCACCACCTTCCGGGGCTGCCTCCCTCCAGGAGCCCCCGCTGCCCCGGAAGTAAGTCAGGGAGGAGGGGGAGGGACGCTGGCGGTGGGAGGGACAGAGAGGAGGCTTTCTCCAGGGTCCTTAGGGGCTGGCTGGTGGGAGGGCAGGGTGAGGGGGAAGGGCCCGGCCCCGAGGGAGAGGACCAGGATGCCGACTGCGATCGCTTGGATGGGGCTCCAAGTCCCTGGACTGAAGGTCAGCTCTGCCCAGCGCTGGGTCTGCCACTTGCAGGAAGGCGTGGGCCTCAGCTTTGCGGGAGCAGCCCGGGTAGGCAGTCAGGAGGAGGAGGGATAGGGCTGCTGGGACCCAGCGCTGGGCAGTAACGGAGCACATCGCCCTGCAGGGATAGAGGAGCCCGGGAGCTCCCTGGAGGAGGGGCTGCAGCCCCAGGACACACAGGTGTCCTGCCCCCTCCTGAGCCCTCGGCCCACACATCGGGGGCCACACAGAGGAACCCACGGGTGTGACCCTACCCTCCAGGAAAGGGCCAGTGCGGCAGACTGCACCGTCCCGGATGGCCGCAGTCCAGGGTGGTCTAGGAACTTGGGAGGAGGGGCTGAGGCCCTGGGCACTGGCTCTGCCTCCCACCCTGGGGTCAGCCTGCCGGGTCAGTACAGGAGCCCTAGGTCCGGGAGCTCAGCCCCGCGAGGGCTGAACACGGCCAGGAGTCCAGGCCTGGGAGCCTGTGGGCAGGTCACGTGCTGGCCTGGCCTGTCAGAGACCTGGTCTCTGAGCCTCAGGCCCCCTCACACCACAGCATGCTGAGAATAAGCCGCAGGCCTCCCAGGACGCCCATGAGGTCAGAGTGGAGGATGCCCACAGCCTGCGGTGGGACCGGGAGCTATTGGGTTAACCGCCATCCACTTGGCAGGGAGCCAGTACCTGGGATCCACAGGAGGGGGTGGGGCAGAGCTGGGCACCCGGTGCCTCGAGGGAGCAGAACCCCCACTGACCTCTCCCCTTTCCATCCCGCGCCTTCCCCAACCAGAACACAGACGCAGCTGTCTCCCGCCCACCCCTGAACTCCTCAAGCTGGAGGGCTCCTCGGGGACCAGCCCGCCACCCGCTCTGGCTGCTTCCCCAGGCTGCTGCAGCCTTGCCTTCTGCCCCTGCTCGTCCCCCTGCAGGAGCCCCTCGAAACCCTGCCACAATGATGCCCACTCTGAGGGGCCCGAGCCCTGCGGTTCCCTGGGGACCCATGTGGCCCCGGACACCCGTCTCTGCCTGGCTCCAAGGCAAACCTGTTCCGCTCTCCATCATGAGGACCTAGCGTGGGCCAGCTCCTCTGCCCACTGCACAGACGGCACCCCTCGACAGCCTTTCAGCTGTCCTCCATGCTGGGGGAGCTTGCTGGGGACAGTGTGGCTGCCTGGGTGCGGCTGGCACCCTCCCCACTGGCCGCACAGGGCAGGAGCGTCGGGCATGGTGGGTGGTGTCACACAGGGCCCAGCTCAGATCCTGGCTCTGCTCTGACCGCAAGGGCACTCCGACCTTTGGAACCTCAGGGTCCCTCTTGGCAAAGTGGGAATAATAGCAAGGCACACCTTGTGGACTTCAGGAGGGGTTAGCAAAGACCCCACCTGAGCCCAGGTAGGCAGCACACGTTAACACCAACCATCCTAAGAGAGGGTCATTTGCATGTGACCACGCCCTCCTCCTGTAAGGACCGCCCCCCCTACCCCGCCTGATGGTTCCCTCTTAAGCCTCTTAGCAGTTCCAAAGTCACTGAACAACTCCTGACTCACTTGGGCTGTCCCGACCTGTGTGTCTATGTCATCCTGCTCGCTGAGGAAACGCCAGACTCCTTCGTCTCCAATATGAGGGACGGTCCGAACTTTTCTTTCCTGCATTAGTTCAGGAACTGAACAGCTCCTGGCTCCCTGCCCATCACGACCCATCTCAATTTCATTCACAGACAGACCTGGGTTTGAATCCTGACTTGGGCACTTACCGGCTCAGCTTCTCAGAGCCTCACTTTTCCCATCTGCAAACTGGGAGCCCTCATACCTTCCTTGCAGGGACTCTGCGGAGCAGGTGAGGGCAGTGCCCCCGTACCACAGGGAGAAGTGCTCTCATCAGCACTGCCACGCACGGATCTCCCCAGGAGACCGTGACTGCGTCCTGAGGGTTACCCAGCACGGTGCCACGTGGAACGGAGCAAAATGGGCAAGGAACACAGCGTGGAGAACAGGGTGGCAGCATCAGGGGCTGAAGGGAGACCACAGGGTTTCGGGTGAAGAGGTCTTCGGGTCAGTCCCCATTATCCACAGAGGGCAGGGCAGTTCAGCACTGTGGAGTGCCTACTGTATGCAGCTAGCTAGGCCTAGGAAGTGGAAAGGCAGGCTCAGGCTGATGGAAACCTGCAATCTCAATAGCAATCCGTGAAAAGCAATAGAAACTCCAACGCCAGAGTCATTCCCTTAAAACAAGTGTGCATTCCGATTTTGTCTGAACAACACAATTGCGAGGCATGGGCTCCCACTGGGAAACCCCACACCCCAGGCCTCAAGAAGGAGCCTTCCCCAGATGAGAGTCTCTTTCCTTCCAAATCCTCCTAACAAGGGGCCCCCACACAGTCTGTACAAGGGGGTCCCCTCCAGCCTCACCCAAGCCTCTGGTGGGGTCCTTCTCACCTGCAAAGCCATCACCTGTGGGCTCCTCAGGGGCAAACATCATGCCCATTCTCTCTGAATCTCCCTACAGGGCACAACATGTACTCTTGGTAAGATTCTGTGTGATGAAAAAATTCTGTACTCCAGCTGTGCTCTCTCAAAAGTGTTTTCTGAACAGGGCAGGAGAGCACTTTAACGAGCCCCAAATGGACCCTCCTTTGGAAGCTTCCTTCAGTGGGAGCCGAGGAAGGCAAAGGTGGTGGCCATTCAGCCCCACCAAGGACAGTCGTGCAGGTTGCGCACAGAACAAGTACAGCAGATCCCATCTGATCATGGCCGTCACAGAACCATATGTTTCTGGTGGTGATTTCGGCTCTCAGCTGCAAGTAAAGGGCCTTAAGAAAGGGGCAGGCGCCTTTTTCAAGTTCATGCAAAGATGGAGTCGAGGCCACAGATGCGCAGAATGTGCACAGTATCCACAGACGCATGTCTACTTGGGGGATGGGCTGCCGTGGAGGCAGGAGGTGGCCTTATAGAACCACATCAGCACCGGAAGACACGACCCTGTGCTGTAAGGCTCCTGGGAGCCACATGGTAGAGGCTGTGCCAGCTTTTCATGTTTCCACCTCTGACAGTCCTGCACGTGGCAGGAGAGAGTGCTGCATACACCTGGAATGAGGGGGGAGTACGGTCGGCCACACAGAGGGCCTCAGGGTCCCCACCTCACCAGCAGGCCTGAAGACCCCCCTGGCATCTGCCTTGCAAGACTACAGGTGGCCGGGCCTCAAGTGGCCTTAACTGTGGCTCCACGAAGGGAAGGCTGCGCTTCGCTTGGGTCCAGATGGTAGAGATGCCAGAGATGACAGCTGGCATTTAGGATTTGTCAGTCACTGAACAAGCTCCTTTGGCAGTGGTGTCTGGTCCTGGAGGAGGTGTAAACCTGAAGCCACAGGAAGCCAGGCCCTGGCGGCCGAGATGTGTGAGCAGGTGTGCCCTGGAGTGGCTCTGTCTGCCCTGCCCCACGTGGGACGGCTCGTTGTGGGCATTCGAATTTTGAACACAAGGATGGCTGGGGTAGACCAAATGGCCTCATCCGGACAAATCAAACAGCTCCGTTTCTTCCCTGCTCTACTGGGATTAGGTTTGGGTCTTGAATTAAAGCTCAGAAACAATTGGGGCCAGGGTAAGCTACCATGTCAATTCATTAATCCACCAGTCATTCTTTATGGTAGTTCAGATGGTGAATAATCTACCTGCAACACAGGAGACCCAGGTTCGATCCCTGGGTCAAGAAGATCCGCTGGAGAAGGGAATAGCAGCCCACTCTAGTATTCTTGCCTGGAGAATTTCACAGACAGAACTTGGTGGGCTACAGTCCATGGGGTCACAGAGAGTCAGACAAAATTGAGTGACTGACACCTTCATTCCTTACTGAATACCTACTAAGGGTCAGCCAACAGGCTGGTTATTTGGCATTTTTTGGAGGGAACAAGCCAGACCTAGTCTAACCTTTGTAGACATGTCAAGAGCAGTGGGCTGGTTGAATGGCAGACCCCCAAATCATGTTGAAGTCCAGCTCCCTCATCTGTGAATGTGACTTTATTTGGGAATGAGGTCTTTACAGATGTAATGAGTTAAGGATCTCAAGATGAGATCATTTAGTGAGGGCCCTAAATCCAACGACTGGTCCTTGGAAGAGAAAAGAGAGAGAAATGGGAGAAAGACTCGGGAGAAAAGGCTGTGTGAAGACAGGCAGAGGCAGGCAGGACGCAGCCACAAGCCAAGAAGCACCAAGGCCGCTGGCAAACACCAGAAGCTGGAAGAGAGGACAGGGCCTCCGCGGAGCCTGACACCTTGATCTTGGGCTTCCTGCCTCAGAACTGGGAGAGAATGCATTTCTGCTATTTGGAGCTGCTGAGTCTGCGGTCATTTTATAGGAGCATCAGGAAACTCACACACGGAGAAAGTGGGAAGTCACATATGAGTCTAACCATGACACAAATGTGCAGGATACGGTGCTGTGGGAACCCGAACAGGGCAGGAGGACTTCCTGTAGGAGGAAGACCAACGCGTTAATAGGAGTGAGTGGGCTGGAGGCTGGAAGAGGACAAAGAAAGAGAAGCACATTCCAGACAGAGAGAGAACATCGGGGACAAAGGTCCTGAGGCCCACCTGCGAGGCAGAAGGGGCTGATCACACCGGCCGTAGCTGAGGGGTGGACAAGGTCCAGGGGTGGCCTGAGGCTGCAGTTCAGCTTCAGGCAGAACCAGAAAAGCGCCTGCTTCCCCCCGTATGACCTAAGGTCAAAATGATAGCAAGCAGCTGATCCACTACTTCCAAGCTAGCCTTTTCCCAGCCAGGCCTGAATCCTGCTGGGATGACCCAAGCTCGGCTTAAACGTGTCCCACAGCCATGCTTCCTGCTCAGTGGGTCACACACACAGATCTGCTGTAGCTGACATCACAGCTCTCCCCAGGCACCAGCAGGAGAAGCTACAGGGTGTGAGGATGGCCCCAGCCTTGTGGCTGAAGAGGACATTGGACAGGCACATGCCCTGGATGCGGGGGCCTCAGTGAGAAGCGCTGACCCCCTTCAGCTTTGCAGGCAGAACAGTGGTTTCTGCCACTGGGCCCTACAGCCCAGTCCCCAGCAGCCTCCAAGCTCCGAGGACCCCACAAACATGTCTGCAAGCTGGAAAGGAAAACCCACTCACCCCCAAATCCAAACAGCAAACAACAAGGAAATGAGTCTGTGTTTAATGAAGTGTCTCTGAAATCGAACATGAGGTCAACTTCATTACGCGTTAAGTTTCGTATCCGTCACACATCCTCGCACGTGAAAACAACCTTCGAGACAGATTTTCTCACCGGGAGAGATTTCTCGGAGAGGTGGCTCAAGGCGACAAAACCCCAGAAGCCACTGGGGGGTCTTCCTGCAGTGACTGACTCACGGGAAGATGGGTCCAGAGGCAGAACTGCCAAGATCATTTCAGCATTCGTGTGTGTGTGCTAAGAAGGTACGCTGACGGTGGGCTGTGTGTGATGAACACAGCCGGCTGGACCTGGGCTGAGCATCCGGAATGCAGGGTGTAGGGCCCCGGTGGGTGGGTGGGGTGGTCTTTTGGAAGTGGCGGAGGCTGTGGGGGCAGCCGTGCCTGGGGAGAGCCTGGGAGAGAGGTGGAATGTGTATCATCTCCAAAAGCTCCTTCCTGGAGCAGCTGTTGGGGGCGGGGCCCCCTCCACTGCAGGGAAGCCGAGCCCGAGGAAGCTGTGTCTACATCACTCCCCGTGGAAATGCGTTCTGGTGACAGAGCCTGATGGAGCTGGGAACTGGGACACTGTTAGAAAGAGGGGCCTCCGGGGACTGAACGGCAGTGTCTGTCCTAGAAATTTCTGGGCTCTGCCAATCAGGGAGAAGATGAGGCTAAACAGCCCGTCAGCTCTTCCGAGGGGGATGCCTGGGACCTCAACAGGTGGCCCAGCTGGGCAGAGACGCCAGGCGTGGGCGGGCAGCCTGGCTCCCTGGAGGTGGGGTGACACAGAGGGACGGCTCCACGGGCAGCCGGGGCCATGTCCCAGTCCTTGGGAAGGGTGAGCGGGTCGTGAGTGGGTGCGAAGGGTCCCTCAGTCACCTGTCACTCACCTCCAAAGGGGCACCTCTCAGCTTGCGGCCACACACGCCACTCTCCCTGAATCCTGCTTCCTACATCCCGGTTGGAGGGCACTTGGTGCCCCTCAATTCCCAGGGGACAGGATGGTGCTCTAAGAGGCGGGTGGTACACGGCTGCTCTGTGATGACGAAGGTGGCCAGTCCACTCGCAGGGACACGGCTCCCGGCTCTTGGGAGCCCTGCCCACGGAGCGGCATCATCTCAGCCTCACGGGTGCGGACGACGGGCCGTCCTTGCGGAACTCACAGCCCCGATCTGCAGAGATGCGGTCTTACGGGAGCCGTTTCTCAGACAGGCGATTCAAAACACTGAATCAGAACCATCCCTGCCTGAGAAGATCGCGGTATCTCCCTGCTTATTGCTAACATGATAAACAGCGACAAGTTTTTACTAATAGAAGCAATAATGTGCAAAGAACTTGATTCAAATTAAATTGTCTCATTATTTTGTGATAAATCACCACAAAGCATCTCCCAAGCACAACTCGGCTATGTTACCTGCCAAGTGGCTGGTGGAGGAGACAGAAGGACGGCAGAAACGACGGGAGGTGATCACTGCTCCCAGGAGAGGGATAGAATGCAATCGAAACGGGAAAACAGCCGCACAGGAGCCTGAAAGGCCCAGGAGAGGGTACTGACTTCACCAAACCACTGGGACCTTGGATGTCAACTGCAGCCTTGAAACCTCACAGAGGGGTAAGAAGTGGGGTAGATACAAAAAAGAAACTAGGAGTTTGGGATTAACACACCACTATATATAAAACAGACAATGAAGACCTACTGTATAGCACAGGAAGTATATCTGATATCTTGTAATAATCTGTAAAGCAAAAGAGTCTGGAAAAGTGTGTGTGTGTGTGTGTATATATTTCATGAATTCGCCTTGCTATACACCTGAAGCTAACACAGCACTCTAAATCAGCTATAATAATAATAATAATAATAAGCACACAGCAGAGTGTGACATTCGAGAGAGGGTGGCAGACTTGATCAGCTGGTGAGAAGCTACCTGAGGCGTTCACTCTGAAAACGTTCATTGTAAACTGAAATATTTTTACCGGATCCCTACATAAAACAATCTGCCAGTGATATCAGCAGGTACGAGAATCTGCCGGTGACGTCAGCAGAGTACCCCCAGGCTTCCTTCCTTATAAAGGTACCGGCAGGCCTCAGAGATGCTAGGGGTTCCATTCCAGATCGCAGAAATAAAGTGAATGTGGAAATGGAGTCACACTAGCTCTTGGTTTCCTGGAGCCTGTAACAGTGATGTTTAGACGACACGGCAGTCCACGAAGCGTGTAAAAGCATCATGCGTAAAAAACAATGTGCATGCCTTAATTAAAAAGTACTTTAGGGCTTCCCTGGTGGCTCAGTGATTAAGAATACCCCTGTGTTCTCTTCCTGGCCCGGGGAGATCCCACCTGCCACGCAGCAACTAAGCCCGTGCATCCCGGCTACTGAGCCTGCGCTCTGGAGCCCAGGAGTTGCAACTGCTGAAGCCCCAAAGCTCCAGAGCCTGTGCTCCCCACCAGGAGAAGCCGCCACAAGGAGAGACGCCCATGCACCACACCTAGAGAGCAGCGCCCACTCGACACAGCCAAGAAAAGCCCCCACATCAGCGAAGGCCCGGCACAGCCAAAGAAATGAATAAGGAAACAAATAAAAGCTACTTTGTCACTAAAGCACGCTGACCGTCATCTGAACCAAGAGAGCTGTAGTCTTTCTGCAACAGTAACATGAAGAGATCCCTGAAGCTGTATCCCTATGGCGACTGTAATCACCATGGAAAAGTTTCAGATGTTGGGAGAATCACCAAAAGGTGACGTGGAGACAGACAAAGACAGACATGTTCGTCACTCAGCTGTGTCCAACTCTTTGCGACCCCATGGACCACAGTCCACCCCAGGCTCCTCTGTCCCCGGGATTTTCCAGGCAAAAACACTGGGGTGGGTTGCTGTCTCCTTTTCTAGGGGAGCTTTGCGACCCAGGAATTGAACCCGTGTCTCCTGCACCTCCTGCATTGGCGGGCGGGTTCTCTACCACTGGCACCACCTGGGAAGACCCACTGTGGAGACAAGGAGTGAGCGAATGCTTGCTGTTGGAAAAATGGCGCCGACAGACTCGTTGGACACAGACCACAAACGTTCAAGCTGTCAAACGCACGGTGAAGCACGGGCAACAAGGCGGGGCGGGCCTGGGGCAACAAAGCAGGGCAGGCCTGGGGCAACAAGGCGGGGCGCAGGACACGCCAGCGCCAGCGAGTCAGGAGTCCAGGAGGAGGGGGCCCCGGGAGGGACGCCCAGGCGCTTCCCTGTGCTCGCGGAGTGGTGGGGCCCCCAGGGCTCTCCCTGTGTGCATGCTGCGTGCTGTCCCATGAGCAATGGCTGAGGCCATGTCACCAGAGGAGAGGCGAGCTCAGCCCTGCGGGATGGGCACTCCAGAACCCAGGGAAAAGATGTTCCGGGTGCCAGGACCAGAGGAGAAGGGCCTGGGTGCTCATGCAGGTGGGAGGCAGCACACCCAGCTGCCGACCTCAACCCGAGGAGTCTTCCTGAAGCCCCTGTTCCCTCCCAATCTGTCAGCAAATACCAGGAGCAAGGACACGGACACTGTCAGCATTCAACGCCTGTCCTGACCTCCCCAGATCCCGAGGCCCCAGCATCTTCCACCTGAGGACCACAGAAGCTTGCCAAGTCTCTGAATGCATTCTTTATTATAAAAACTTTAAATCAGGTCATATCTTCCTCCCTTAAAATATTCCCACAGCTTCCCATCAGAATTGGGTAAAAACCCAAGTTTCCCACCGTGTCCAAGACCCTTCGTGATCTGAACCCTGGGGCGCCTCTTCATTCTCCCTGTTCCAGCCTCACCGTGATCTATTCTCCCAGGAGTGAATGAGTCCTCTCAGGTTGGAGCCTGGTCCTCCCGCCTCATTTTCTAGCCCACCTCCTAGTCCTGGCTACGGCAAAGGCTGGTAATAGGGTCTTGCACAGGACGCTCACCCACTCTGGGCAGAAGTTTTCCCGTCTGCCAAAGGGAAGATTAGACCATGCCAGCAGCCACGTAAACAATGCTCACTGATGCAGTGAATGAAACCCAGCCTGGGACTCCGGCCTGTGATGCCTACGGGATGACCCATGTCCTGGGCTACCTGGGGACTGAGGGGTTTCCTCAGACATGGGGTCTTTCTGTTTGAAGACCAGGCTGGTCCCAGGCAAACCAGGAAGAGATGGCCAGCCCCCATTCAGCCGTCTGCAGGGGGAGCGTGGCACCCACGGCCCTGTTTAAGCCGCTGCCCCAGACTGCTGCTCCCCGAGACCCTCCGCACGCTCCAGGCGGGTGGGATCATTCCACAAGTCCATGAACTGGTGGGGGAAAGTTTTGCTCGGGGCTTTGGGGCTGGCCAACTCATCAACCTTGGCCTTTGACCCTGAACTGAATGTTCTTCAAAGAAGACAAAGCAAAAACCGAAGGCATTTAGAAACCAGCACCAGGGGAACACTCGGGCGCCTGGCATTTCTCTGGGAGCGCAGCAAGGGGCAGCCGAGACTCCTCTGCCTCTGGTGACCCCAACGACAGGCCAGGCGCCCATCTGTCGGCCTCGAGTTTGCCCCCAAAGAGCACACTGAGTGGGCCGAGGGACAACGCTGAGCTTGGTTGGCAAGGCCGGCCCCCGAGTCCCGCTGTGGGAGGTGGGCGTTAGTGACAAAGCCACCAAATCAGACTGAGCGTGGGTGTCGCTCGGCGACCCTGGCTCTGGAGAGGAGGTGGAACCCCGGCGGGGCGAAGGGGTGAGGGATTCACCCTGAGCTCACAGCCCCTGTGTCAGGCTCACCCGCCCGACCGGGAGGGCACTGACCTCTGAGGTCAGGCCTGGCTGGAGAGGAGGGTCTGGCCCCGCTCCTGTCCACCCTGGACCACCAGCCTCCCGCCACAGGAACATTTTATTTTTGTTCCAAGTGCTGAGGCTGAGATGAGATCACTGAAGTGGAAGTTTTTTTCTAAAAGTTTCAAAAGGGGAAGGAGGCCCTTTGCAAGGAGCTGGGCAAACGTTCTAGATCAGAGGTTGCCAGACTCCGTCTGTGACGGGCCAGAGAGAACAGAGTTCGGGTTTTCTGGGCCATATGGTTCCTGTGGCAGCTATTCATCCTGCAGGTTGTGGCTGAAAGGCTATATAACAGACTGGGCGGGGCTAAGTCCCAGTGAAACTATTTACGAAAACCGCTTCCCATCAGAATTGGTGGGCCCGATTGGGTCTGTGGGCTGTTGGTTATAAAGACCTGTTCTAAGTGTCCTAAAGATATTCGAATTGACACAAATAATACATGCCTGCGACTATCTCAAGATCACCCACATGCACATACATATAATAAAAGCCAAGAAAAGTCTTAATTCTACACAAGCAACACTTATATGACCGCACACAGGTGCCTGGTTTGATACAACATCTGAGCTTTTCTTCTAAAATGGAAAAAAAAAAAAAACCTCTTTAGAAATGGGGTCATCTGTGAGATGCCCTAGAAAGTTTCAGGAGGATCACACAGAGAAACCTTTCTGAAACGCAGAGACACCCTCCGCCCCCTTCACTGCGTCCAGGCTTTTGTGCTTTGTTGGGTCAAAGTGGGAGGAGGCCTGAATTCTGGCTTAATCAGTGATAATGGATAAGAGCAAGGTGGCTCAGATGGTAGGGAATCCGCCTGCAAAACAGGAGACCTGGATTCGACCCCTGGGTTGGGAAGATCCCCTGAAGGAGGACATGGCGTCCCGCTCCAGTGTTCTTGCTGGGAAATCCCATGGATAGAGGAGCCTGGCGGGCTACGGTCCACGAGGTCGCAAAGAATCAAACACGACTGGGCCGCTAACACTTCACATTTTTCAACAAAGGTTGCAGATGTTATAATTACCTCGCCCAGTCTTTAGGCACTTTCGGTTGCCAGTGCTTCCTGTGCTAAGTGTCTTGAACCCTCACACTGACCCTAGGAAGGAGGTGCTGTGCTTGCCCCCACTCTCTGGATGTGGTGAGTGAGGCACAGAGAGGTTGAGTGATCTGCATGAGAACACACAGCTGGAGGCAAAGCGGGGCAGTCTGGGGCTGGCACTGTGTCCTAGGATGGCTCGGGGTGGGGGTCGCTGGCCAGGTGGGGAAGGACCCGGGGGGTGGGGGAGGGCTGGTTCCAGCAGCACGTCCTGGAGAAGGCATCTTGGACTTCCTGTCAATTCCTGAGCTGACCAGACAGCCCCCAGGGGTGCCCTGGGAAGATTCTGCTGGCACATCCTGCTCTACACCAAAAGGGCGAGAGCCGGAAATGGTGTCCACACGCTGCTGAACACAAGCAAGGAAGAACACGGTGGTGTGAGCGCATGGAGGGAGGCGCGACCTGTGAAAAGTGGCACGGGAGCACCTGTGTGGTGAAGGTTCAGTGTTGAAGCAGTGTGCTTAATCATGAAGGTGCTGGGCCTCACAAATCCCCCGTTGCTACGAATGGGCCATCACCAATGAGGGCTTCCCGGTTGACAAGTGCGCTATTCTTGGGCTCACTCTTTCACTTCTGCCTGGAACACACTCTATAGGCTTGCTGTCACTATATGCCAGACTCCTATTCATCCCTCAAAACCCACTCCAACAGCCATCACTTTTACAGCAACCTTGTTGCTTAGAGGCAAGGCACTCAGCCTTGGCCTCACATACCAGCTCCTTCCCTCAGCCTGCTTTCTACTCTCAAGGTGGGAAAAGGGAGATCCTTGCTTTCCCAGCCTCCACTGCAATTATGGACGGTCAGTGGACACAGTTTTGGCCAATGAGTCCTGAGGGAGGGTCTCCTGGGGCCCTGCAGAGAATATCTTACTTGTGCCTGAAGAGAGATCACAAGAGTGCTTCCTGACGCTCTCTCTATATATACTCTTTTTTTTAAATTTGGATTTTCTGTTCATGATGGAGTTTTTTGCATCCATTTTTATTTTTATTTATTTATTTGGCCATGCCCTATGGCATGTGGGACCTTAGTTTCCCAAGTAGGGATGGAACCCATGCCCCGTCCAGGGGAAGCGTGGAGTCTTAACTGCTGGATCATCAGGGAAGTCCCTTCCCTATGTTCCTGCATGAGATTTGCTCTGAGAACATGACATGTGGAGCTGTGGGAGCTACCTACAGCCCTGAGGGAAAGGCCAGGAGGCCTGCAGAGATGCCACTGTCCCCGGGGACAAACCCCAGCCACGCCTTCCTCCAGACTCATCAGGGTGGTCTCAGCCAGCATCAGTGGGCTTTTTATTATTGCAGCTTCTTAATAGACATCTAGGAGTTGGAGAGGGGCTTCCCTGGTGGCTCAGATGGTAAAGAATCTGCCTGCAATGCAGGAGACTCAGGTTTGATCCCTGAGTTGGGAAGATCCGCTGGAGAAGGGAACGGCTATCCATTCCAATATTGTTGCCTGGAGAATTCCATGGACTGAGGAGCCTGACAGGCTACAGGGTACAGTCCGTGGGGTCACAAAGAATCGGACACGACAGAGCAAACTAATGCTTTCACGCTTTTAGAGGCTGGAGAGGAAAGGAGGGAGGTGGATTAGGTTATAGGATATAGACCATGTGTAGAAATCAGGATGCCAAGACCTCCTGATTAATCCAGTAGCCTTCAACTTATGTTCTGGGCTGAGAAAGAGTCTGGGCCCCACTCCTCTGCACACTGCTGGTTGGCCATGAGAAGTCAGGAGCCCTGGTGACACAGACCTCAAGTCCTGCCCAACCTTCAATTCCCAAGGTCCGTGTCTCAGGCGGACTCAGTTCAGAAGCGGAGAGAAAAATAAATGTGATTTTCTTGGTCTTAGCCAAGACTAATTTCCCAGTAATTACAACACTGACTCCCTAAACATGCTGGCTGATCCAAAGTGTAGTAGCAGCGACTTCCTGCTGGTCTACTGGCCAGGAATCCCCACTCCAGGTCCCAGAGGGCTTGGGTTTGATCCCTGGTCAAGGAACTAGACTGCACGAGCTGCAACTAACAGTTTGCACGCCACAACTACGATGCAGCCAAAGAAACAGATGTGTTTTAAAAAGTACAGTGGCAACAACAAGGGCATTATATGGTAGGGACGAAAGAAATGGCGGAGCTGGGGAACGTCCAGAAAGTGAACCGAAGCAAAGAATGATGGAGTTTAGACTGAACAGAAGTGAGAGCTGGATCATAAAGAAAGCTGAGCACTGAAGAACTGATGCTTTGGAACTCTGGTGCGGAAAAAGACTCTTGAGAGTCCCTAGGACAGCAAAAAGATCAAACCAGTCCATCCTAAAGGAGATCAACTCTGAATACTCATAGGAAGAACTGATGCTGAAGCTAAAGCTCCAATACTTTGGCCACCGGAAGTGAAGAGCTGACTCATTGGAAAAGACCCTGATGCTGGGAAAGATTGCAGGCAGGAGAAGAGGGCAACAGAGGATGAGATGGTTGGACGGCATCATCAACTCAATGGACACGGGTCTGAGCAAACTCCAGGAGATAGTGAAGGGCAGAGAAGCCTGGTGTGCTGCAGTCCATGGGGCTGCAAAGAGTTGGACACGACTGACGATAGCAGACGTCCACAGGCACTTGGTGACGGTGTGGACCGGCCCCTTTGCCTTACGGAAGGGGAAGCTGAGGGCCGAGGTCTGGACCCGGCAAGAGGCATCGGAGGGGCCGGGGCTCTGCGTCCTCTGACACAGCCCCGCCTCCACCACTGAGCTCAGCAACACGCGGGGTTTCCATTCTGGAAGAGTGACGCCTGACGCCCATGAACGGTCTCCCTGGTCCAGCTGGTCCAGTGGAGCGGTGCCGCTTCTTTTCTGAAATCAGCAGGTGACTTTCTACCTCTTTCTCCTCCAAGCAACCCCAGGACTCTTGGTGCTGGCACTTCCCACGTGACAGCCACCCACAATGGTGGAAGATCTCGCACTTAATCGAATCAAACCCCATGTGCCCTCTGACCTTCAGGGTCGACAGGGACGGAGCTCCAGAAGTCAGAGGAGCCTGACAGGCTACAGGGTACAGTCCGTGGGGTCACAAAGAATCGGACACGACAGAGCAAACTAATGCTTTCACGCTTTTAGAGGCTGGAGAGGAAAGGAGGGAGGTGGATTAGGTTATAGGATATAGACCATGTGTAGAAATCAGGATGCCAAGACCTCCTGATTAATCCAGTAGCCTTCAACTTATGTTCTGGGCTGAGAAAGAGTCTGGGCCCCACTCCTCTGCACACTGCTGGTTGGCCATGAGAAGTCAGGAGCCCTGGTGACACAGACCTCAAGTCCTGCCCAACCTTCAATTCCCAAGGTCCGTGTCTCAGGCGGACTCAGTTCAGAAGCGGAGAGAAAAATAAATGTGATTTTCTTGGTCTTAGCCAAGACTAATTTCCCAGTAATTACAACACTGACTCCCTAAACATGCTGGCTGATCCAAAGTGTAGTAGCAGCGACTTCCTGCTGGTCTACTGGCCAGGAATCCCCACTCCAGGTCCCAGAGGGCTTGGGTTTGATCCCTGGTCAAGGAACTAGACTGCACGAGCTGCAACTAACAGTTTGCACGCCACAACTACGATGCAGCCAAAGAAACAGATGTGTTTTAAAAAGTACAGTGGCAACAACAAGGGCATTATATGGTAGGGACGAAAGAAATGGCGGAGCTGGGGAACGTCCAGAAAGTGAACCGAAGCAAAGAATGATGGAGTTTAGACTGAACAGAAGTGAGAGCTGGATCATAAAGAAAGCTGAGCACTGAAGAACTGATGCTTTGGAACTCTGGTGCGGAAAAAGACTCTTGAGAGTCCCTAGGACAGCAAAAAGATCAAACCAGTCCATCCTAAAGGAGATCAACTCTGAATACTCATAGGAAGAACTGATGCTGAAGCTAAAGCTCCAATACTTTGGCCACCGGAAGTGAAGAGCTGACTCATTGGAAAAGACCCTGATGCTGGGAAAGATTGCAGGCAGGAGAAGAGGGCAACAGAGGATGAGATGGTTGGACGGCATCATCAACTCAATGGACACGGGTCTGAGCAAACTCCAGGAGATAGTGAAGGGCAGAGAAGCCTGGTGTGCTGCAGTCCATGGGGCTGCAAAGAGTTGGACACGACTGACAATAGCAGACGTCCACAGGCACTTGGTGACGGTGTGGACCGGCCCCTTTGCCTTACGGAAGGGGAAGCTGAGGGCCGAGGTCTGGACCCGGCAAGAGGCATCGGAGGGGCCGGGGCTCTGCGTCCTCTGACACAGCCCCGCCTCCACCACTGAGCTCAGCAACACGCGGGGTTTCCATTCTGGAAGAGTGACGCCTGACGCCCATGAACGGTCTCCCTGGTCCAGCTGGTCCAGTGGAGCGGTGCCGCTTCTTTTCTGAAATCAGCAGGTGACTTTCTACCTCTTTCTCCTCCAAGCAACCCCAGGACTCTTGGTGCTGGCACTTCCCACGTGACAGCCACCCACAATGGTGGAAGATCTCGCACTTAATCGAATCAAACCCCATGTGCCCTCTGACCTTCAGGGTCGACAGGGACGGAGCTCCAGAAGTCAGGCTCCTTCTGAGCTGGAGAGACACCCCCTGGCATGGCTCCTGTAGGGGAAATGCCCTGGCTGGTCCCCCTGTAAGCCGAGCTGCTGTTCACACTCCTTCCCAAGCACCTGCCATGTGCACACGTCTCCCTACGGAAGACAGTCTCACGACGGAGGTGCTGTCCCCAGCTGGGCGGGACCTCCTACTCCACCCCTCGTGGGATGCGGACGGAGAGCTGGCTGGGCCTCCAGGTCACCAGGCTGTAGACGGTTTCAACCTCCCGGGGCTCCAGCCCTAGCTGGTGCCTTCTCTTCCCTGTTCCTGTCTCTGAGATCTCCTAATTCTCACTTATTTTCCTCATTATTCTTTATTAAAGCCGGAGTCCTGCCACATGGCTGCCACGTGCCAGCCATCCGTCTTGCTGTTCCCTTGGGCAAGGGCAGCTCACCTCTCCTCCTCAAGGTCTAATGATGATTTGCTTGTTTCTAGTTTGCCCCAAACAGACATTTTTCTGACTGCTACCTGCTGGGTTCCAGGCGCCTGTCTGCCAGGCCGGGCGGCGTCTGTATTTGTTTTCCTTCCTTCCTCCCTTTCTGCTTGTCTTCTGAAAGATGGCCACCCTGGTGCCTTCTCCACTGACTCTCCCTTCTCCTCCCCCAGATCACTCACACGCATCCATCAGAGGATCCTAGGCTGTCTGAGTTTATCGAGACAGATTTCCGCTGAAATATACTTACGAGGGGTTTCCCAGGTGGCTCAGTGGTAAAGAATCCACCTGCCAACATGGGTTGGATCCCTGGGTTGGGAAGATCCCCTAGAATAGGAAATGGCAACCCACTCTGGCATTCTTGCCTGGAGAATCCGCCGGACAGAGGAGCCTGGCGGGCTACAGTCCACGGCGTCGCAAAGAGTCGGACACGACTCAGTAACTGAGCAGGCACAGCCCCGAGTACTTAGGGAGACCACCCTCCCTCCTCTCACGTTACTAAGAACAGGAGACGGTCCCGCCACAGGTGACCGCAGGGTCTGTCAGTGCGACTGCAGACGATACACAGTCCATTCGTGGTGGCCACAGCCTTGCTCGCTACCCGCTGGGTCTGCAGAAGCCCCTATACTCATCCTGTCTCTCACAGGAGAGGGAGGCACGGGTTTCCCCCTCCCCCAACTTTCCCAGCGAGGATGGTGTGGCTCAGAGAGGTGCAGTCACTAGCTCAAGGACACACAGCCTCCGTGGGGGTTGAGCTGGGCATCGAGTGGAGGGTCTGGGCTGCAGAGCCCCCTTGGCCGGCGGACGGAGACCAGAGCTGCTCCCTGGCCCTCGGCACCCTCTCTGGGACATGTGGGGTGGCTCCCCCAGGGCCTGCAGAACTCAGGACTGGGGTCCACTTCCTATCTCCCCAGGACCATCACACGGGCTGCTGAGGGACCAGAGCTCAGGCCAGGAGCAGAGAGGGAGCCGGGAGGGGCCCACAGGCCCCCTGCAGGCCC
>SJYC01076667.1:0-17987 GCA_006408675.1 Madoqua kirkii
GCCCCATGCCCCCAGCCTGCTCCCATCACTCCACGGCCCTGAGGACCGTCCCCACGGCCCTGGAGCCCCCCACTGCCCTGGCGCTGGGGAAGATTGAGGCACTGTCCCTCCTGCCGGCCCTGCTCTCCGACAGCCTGGGGGGGGTCTCCACACACAGGGCACAAGGAGATGGCATCTATCTGTGACCTCACTAATGCCCCTGGAACCCAGGCCTGGCCCCAGGCCTTTCCTAGCCCACTGCTCGCCACCCGCCCAGCGCCCTATGGCCCCTGGCTGTCCATCCGCCAACACGCATGGTGACCCCCTTCCAAACCCCCAGGCCCCACCCAGGGTGTGAGCTTCATCTCTTGGGAGTGCACAGGCCCCACCCAGAGCCCCATGGGAACAGCAACCCAGGCTTTAGCACAAGGGGCTGGAAAGGGGGAGGATGGGGGTCAGCGGGTCCCAGTTCTGGACACTCACCTGGGGCACACACGTGCCCGAGGAAAGACATGCCACAGGGCACAGAGACTGGACGGTAAAAGTCGCTCAGCGGTGTCAGACCCTTTGCGACCCCATGGACTGCAGCCCGCCAGGCTCCTCTGTCCATGGAATTCTCTAGGCCGGAATACTGGAGAGGGTAGTCGTTCCCTACCCCAGGGGCTCTTCCCCACCCGGGGACTGGACCCGGGTCTCCTGCATTGGCAAGTGGATTCTTTACCATTGATCCAGCACCGCCCCCAAATTCATATCCTCCCCAAACTTGGAATGTGCCCTGCTTGGAAACGGGGTCCTTGCAGTAGTGAGGGGAGGGATTGAGGAGAGGTCATTCTGAATCTGGGGGGAGGCCCTGAATCCACGAAAGGAGTCCTTACAAGAGGGGAGACAGGGACTTCCCTGGTGGGCCAGTGGGTGGGACTCCACTTTTCCCAGGTAGGGGGAGCGGGTCTGACCCCTGACAGGAGAACTAAGATCCCCCTTGCCATATGATGTGGCCAAAAAAGAAGGGGGAGACAGAGAAGGGAGCAAGAGGCAGAGGCTAGAGGATGCAGGCACAAGCTTAGGGACATGCGGGGACCCGAGGCTGCAAGAGGCAGGAAAGGCCCTCCGCAGAGCTCGGGGGGCAGCGAGCCCTGACCACACACGGATCTCAGACCGCCGGGATCGGGCAAATGAGTGCTGGTCCAAGTCAGCCAGGGTGCCGTCACCCGCAGCACGGCCCAGGCCACTCACTCAGGGAGAGTCTCGGGGAGGTGGCCGCAGACTGCTCGGGCCGGGGGCCGCGCGCTCCTCACTCCATCTGCACTGACCTTTGTGCAGGTGCGGGGGCCTCCGTGGGTCCCTCAGGGACCCCCGGTCTCCCCAGGCTCCTGGGATGGCTGGCACCCTGTTCAGGTGTGGCCAGCTCCCTCCAGGGGCAGCACTGAGATGTCAAGTGAGGAGCAGGCGGGGTGCTGCCCCGATCACAGGCGGCCACCGTGTGAGTCCAGCCTCGGGTGGCCCAGCCCTGACCCCGTGCCCCAGGCCCCCGGCCAGTGCCTCTTCCCAGATGCAGTGGGCTCTGCAGCAGCCAACACGTACCTCCTCCTCGGCAGCCCCCGGCACAGCCTCAGAGCCGGGGTACCCCTGTGGGTTTTCCCAGCAGTCACATGAGCCCAGTCCTCATCTCCCGGCCTGCGAGCCTCTGGGATGAACAGGGGGTCCCAGGGAGGCCAGTGAGCAGGGTGCAGTGAGCAGAGTCTGGGAGAGGAGCCGAGATCGCGAGTCCCTTCCTGGCCTGGGAGAGTGGCTGGAACTCCTGCAGCCTCAGTCTCCCCACCTGTAGAATGGGCTCTCCCTGCCAGTCTAGTGGTGAACGGGGATCAGAGGGCCCGTTCTCGCTGCTCTCAGTCTCAGCACTCTGAAGGCTCGAAACACTTGTATTAGCTTCTGACGCTTCTGGAAAAACTGAATACAAACTGGGCAGCAACTATAGTGCAGGGTTATTCTCTCACGCTGCCGGAGGTCACAGGCCTCACCGGGCTAAGGTCAAGGTGTCCTGAGGGCTGCCTCCTCCAGGAGGACCCGGGGAGAATCTGCTTCTCGCCTGTTTCTGGGGGCCACCTGGACCCCTTGGCTCCTGGCCCCTTCCTCCATCACTCCATCCTCTGCTCTTTGATCGTTATCTGCCCCACCTCCTTCTGATCATCCCTCCTCCCTAACACGGACCCTGCGATCAACACCAGGCCCACCCAGATGCTCATGTCCTGCTACAGTCTCAAGGTCAGCTGATACCTAACAGCTTCCCTGGTGGCTCAGACGGTAAAGAACCCACCTACAATGGAGGAGACCCAGGTTTGATCCCTGGGTTGGGAAGATCCCCTGGAGAAGGGAATGGCAACCCACTGCAGTATTCTTGCCTGGAGAATCCCATGGACAGAGGAGTCTGGTGGACTACAGTCCCTAGAATTGCAAAGAGTCAAACGCAACTGAGTGACTACCACTTAAACTTCCATATCTAACAAGGTCTCACAGGCAACCTCAGTCCTCCTCGGCCATGTGACGCAGTCATGCTCAGAGATCAAGACACAGGTGTCACTGGGGGCCAGGACTCGGACCACCACACCATCCAGGCCGCCCCTCCCCTCCCACAGAGAGACGGCGAGACAGGCCCTGCTCACCGTGCAGGCCGGGGGTGTTGCCACCGAAGCTTGCTGCAGATCTGGGGCTGACTCATCCCGTCCCAGGCCCTGCCTGGGGAGCTGCTGGGGAGCAGGGAGGAGCAGGTTGGCACAGGCACTGGGGAGCCTGTCGGTACCATGGTAGAAGGATTCACGCATTCTTTCCTTGTAAGCTATGCTCTCCCGGGGTCAGAGGAACAAAGCCAGGCCAGTAATTAGACCACACGCAATTACCCGCTGAAACGGCGACTGTGCCATTTGCCGCTGGCTCGGCCGTCACCTGCCCCGGCTGGGAAGAGAGCCGTGCCGTGACCTGGGTGGCTCGGGGGGCCCCTGCTCCTCGGGGTGGGGTTGCCCCAGAGAAGACCCGTGAACGGCTGGCACGGGGAGGTGTGTCTGTGTTCTCAGGTCCCCAGAGGAGGAGAATTAGGAAGAAAATTCTTTCTAAGACCCAACTCTAAGCCAACATGACAAGTTTCAGCAGGGCCTGGCGGGCAGCTCATCTTGCGAGGTTAGAGAGTCCATCAGATTCCCAGCCAGAAACCAATTAGATAAAGATGGAGCCGGGCCCCCTGGGAACCGTCTCCCTGAAGGCTGAGAGAGGCACGTCCTGGGAGTCAGCACACCGGGGAATCGGATCCAGGGGTTCCCGCCGCCTCCCTGGGGCAGGGGACACACCCCACCCACGCGGGGGAGCTGGGAGGTCTGAAGTCTGCCCAGGCTGTGCCACTTCCCCCTGTGCAGTCCTTCTGGCTTAAGAAGTGGTCTGGGCCCAGGCCACCACCACAGTGACCCAGGGTGAGGACAGGAAGCGCCCACACGCCCCTCAGGGAACACCCGTCCTCTCTGTCTGTCAGTCAGAGCTCACAGTTCCAGGGACAGGAGCCCCCCACCCCTGCTGCGCCCCACTGTCCTGAACACGCAGGTTCTGTGCTGACCGTGGGAGGACCTGATGGGTCACCATCCTTGCCTTATGGGAGCAGGATGTGCACGTGTGTACGTTGAACCCTGTGGGGACCCCATCTTGGGCGGGGTTGGGGGGGGCTTCCTCCAGGAGCGGGCAGCTGCTTTTCCCTGGGAGAGAAACAGGGACCCCACGCCCCTGGCTAGAGCACAGGCGGGAGGGAGAGGAGTGGGCGGGAGGGCAGGTGAGCTGGCACGTGGTTTCAGGGGCCGACCGTAGAGAAGGGCGGCCTCCAGCCCCAGTGGGGCGGTGCAGGATGGTGACCCTGCTGTGCGCCCCAGACTGGGAGGGACAGAGCTGCCCGCTGGGAGGGGGCCGCCGGGTACCCTGGGGCCCACGCCCTAGACGGTACGAGAGGGCAGGTGGAGTCCATATGCCTGGAGGTCAGGGGTCATCCCACGGGGAAGGAAACCCAGGCGCCGAGGGTGACACGTCTGAGGAGAAAGAGCAGAGGGGGCTCGGAGGAGAGGCTGTGCCCAGGGTGGCTCCAGCCTCGCGCCTGGCCCAGGGGCCTGTCTGCTGCCGCACCCCCTCCCCTGGTCTCTGATCCACCCCCAGCTTCCGTTAGATGCAGGCCCAGCCCTGTCCTCACTGGCCCGCACCCACTTCCTGTTGCTTCTGCAGAACCTGTCACCTCCCGCTGGTCCGGTGAGAGTGTCCTGGGGCTGTTGGGACCAATGACCGCATTCTCGGTGGCATCAAACAGCGAAAGCTAAATGTCTCACTCTTCTGGAGCAGAAGTTCATTGCCAGTTGTTACCGGGCCCAAATTAAGGCATTAGTTGGGACCCCAGGGAGGGTCCTCCCTCCCTCTTTCAGCTCCTGGGGTCTCCAGGCGACCCTGGGCTTCTGAGCTCGTCCTTCCAGCCTCTGTCTAGTGTCTCTTGGCCTCCTCATCCTCGTCTGTGTTCACAACTCCTCTGCTTCCCTCTTACAAGGACACCTGTCACGCCATTTAGCACGCCACCCACGCCCCCCACCACAATAATCCCGGAAAATGTCCGCATCTCAGCATCCTTCACCGCACCTGCAAAGACTCCCATTTTTTGCTGCATAAGGTGATATTCACAGGTGCTGCGGACTTGACACAGACATCTTTGGGGACCGTTATTCAGCTGCCCACACATGCCGCTTACATCAACTACAATCTCTAAGTGTGCAACACACGTTTTCTCTGTGAATACATAACAAGAGATGGACAATGTGCTGGGTCCCCATCCGTGCTCCCCCTTCTCAGTACCCACGCCCCCCTCCCCACAGTCTTCGTGGACCCATCGCCTTATCCACTCACCGTCCTGAGACGCAGGAAGTGCTTCCCAGCGCCTGACATGCGCACGTCCAGAGACCTGCTCCCTAGCTTCCTGAGACAGCCTCGCGTGCTCGCTCACGCGCTCCCTCGTCAGGGAAGTGAGGCCATGGAAAGAATGCTGGGGCAGGTCACAGGCAGCCCCCCACCCCATGCCACGCCTGGCAGGACGCACAGGTGCCCCCGCTGTCCTTCCAGGGGAGGAGTGATGGCCGGCGCACGTCCGATGGGTCACAGGCCTCTGTGCCTCGGTGTACCCATCAGGAAAAAGACGCCCTAAGAACCAGGACGGGAGGAGGTCAGGGAAGAGGTAAAACACCTCTGCACACGGCCTGAGTGGAGACGACGTGATGCAGAAAGATGGAGCCGAGCACCCCGACCTCCGCGGTACCCACCTCAGGTCCCTGACCCCAGCCCCAGTCACATCCCCACGTCATGCTGCCGGGGGACCTCCGCCTGCCCATCCAAGAGCCTGAGAGACTGGCGAGTAGAAGAGGCCGCACCCCAGGACAGGGCTGAAGACCCTCCCGACTCCTGCCCAGCCTCCAGCCCTCCTGCGTCCACAGACAGCCTGGGCTCCACAGGGCCGACTCCAGGCCAGGGAGCAGGGGCAGGACAGCGCCATCTGCCAGTCCCGGCTTCCGGCCACCACGCCAGCCTCCACTTTGACCTTGAGTCACACAGTTGGGCTGGAATCAGCAAAGCCCTGTCTGCCAGCTGGCAGCCACCAGGGCGTGTTCAGACACCCTGGGGCTGCTGAGCAGGAACCGCACCTGCGGGGGCGGAGGCCGCAGGGCTCCCAGGCCACGCCTTCCTACGGGCCAGGGTCCTGGGGATCAAGACAGGAGCCTGGGCCCCTTTCCTCCCCCTGTGCCCCTGGACGCGGCCCTTGCCTCTTGCCTTTGCTTTCCGGCCTGGGGCCAGTCCTGCTTGCCTGTCGTTCGGACTAAACCCGTCTGTAGAAAAAGCTGGATTATTTTCTGTTCAAAACCACCGAGGTGCAGTATATAAAATGGGGGATTAACCGTTGCGAAGCCACCACTTCAGTGACAGTTAGAGCATTCACCGTGCTGTGCAACCACCAGCTCTGTCTAGTTCCAGAATATTCATCACCCCTAGAGGAAACCTTGCCTGGGAGGTGGGCATGCCCCTCAGCAACGCTTCCTGAAGACACGAAGGAAGAAAGAGACCCTGCAGAGTGTAACATATCGGAACTGGATGTAAGACGGGCGCTGCGGAAGAATGCATAGAGAAGACGCGGTCACATATCCAGCGGAGCATCACTCCCGCGAAAAGAAGGCAGTGAGGCCACGCGCAGCAACGTGGGCAGACCTAGAGTCTCGTACAGAGTGAAGAAGAAAGAGAAGAACATAAACGCATGTATGTGGAATCTAGAAAAACGGTGCGGATGAACCTATCGACAAAGCAGAAATAGAGATGCAGACAGAGACCAAACATGGACACCGGCGGGGAAACGGGGCTGGGATGAGCTGGGCCCCTGGGGCTCGCGGACACACAGGGCCGACACTGTGTATGAAACAGACAGCGAACAAAAGCTACGGCACTCCTCAGGGGACTCCCCTCACGGCTCTTTGGCGGCCTAAACGGGAAGGAAATCCAGAAAAGGCAGAGATACATGTAGGAAAAGATGGCTCTACAGAGGGCCCAGGCCGTAGTGACAGGAGGGTGGCCCAGCTGTGGGAAGTGCCATGAGGCCCGCAGGGTCCAGGCTGGGCATCCACCGCCCCACGGTGGGACCCTCCGTGCAGAGAGCGGGACACGGCCGGCCGGCCTTCTCCCCGAGGGGCTGGGAGGAGGTGCCGAGAAGAGGCTGGGCAGCTGGGGCTGGGGCTGCTCTGAATGACCACACCTCGGCTCCCACTTCTGTGCGAGGACAAGAAGCCAGCTCATGGGGCCAGCGCTCTGCACACACAGCAAACCTGCCGGAGGTCAGGGAGGGGTCCCCAGATATCCAGGGCGCATGCGCGCTGCGAAGCAGACCTGGGAAGCAGACCATCGAGGGCAAAGCCACGGGGGTCCATGGCGGGGCAGGGGGCCTGGGAAGAGGCGAGGCTCCTACACGACCCACGAAGCTGCCCAGGGCACCGCGTCCAGGGCAGGTTGCAAGCATGCGGGAAACTCACATTTCTGAAATACCGTGTGAGTGGGTGGACTGCGAGGGGACAGAGCTCCTGGCAGTGGGAGATGAGCCAGAGGGCGGAAGGTCTGTCCAGGTGAAGGGGGCGCCCAGTCTGCAGTGATGGGGGAGGGGGCCTGGCCAGGGGAACTGACGGGACTTGAGGCTGACTGGCTGCCAGGGATAGGCCAGCAGCCGCAGTCTGCTACCTGGCCACCTCTGCTTCGAAAAAGTCTGTGCTCCACACGAGGAGGCCAGAGCCCTGGCTTGCCTGCCTTCCTTCCATTTACTCACCCACCAAATCCACTCACTCAGGCAACCATCCATCCATTTCCTCCATCCAACCACCCACCCACTCTCCCACCAATTTATCCATCTACTCATCCACCCATCCATCCATTTCCATCCATCCATCTCCTCCATCCATCCAACCATCCACCAACCAACCATCCACTCAAACACCCCTCTATCCACCCATCCAACCAGCCATCCACTGAACCAACCATCCATCTATATCCAACCAACCATCCATCCATCCACTGACCCATCCTCTATCCATTCACCATCCAATCATCTATTCATCCATCTTTTCATTCACCCATCCACCCACCCATTCACTCATCCATCTATCCAACCAACCATCCACTGAACCAACCATCCATCTATCCATCCATCCAACCAACCATCCATCCATCCACTGATCTATCCTCTATCCATTCATCTATTCACCCATCTTGTCATTTACCCATCCACCCACCCATTCTTATCCACCATCAGTCATCTGTGCATCCATCACCCATCCGTCATCCATCTGTCCACCCATCACCTATCCACTCATCCACCCACCTAGTCATCCCTCATCCATTCAGCCACTTCCCGTCCTGGCATCCCCTGTACCCTCTTCACCCCCACCCTGTTCCCATCCACTGAGGACTGAGCAGTTGCCAGGCTCTGTACCAGCTGCCAGGGAAGAGGTGAGAGGCCGGAGTCAGCCCCGGTCCTATGCTGGGGAACACCGACGCGGCAGGTGCAGGGTGGATGGCCAGGGGCAGAGCAGTCTCCAGCCCGTGGCTCAGGTGACGGGGGTCTGGCCGCCTCTCCTCTGGCTCCTCTCTGCTTCTTGGAGGGAGACTCGAAGCGCCAGGCACTGGCCAGAGGTGGGGACTCAGCACGGGCATCTCCCGAGGGCCTACTGGGTGCCAGCGCAGCCTTGGGGACACCCGGGGAACCTCATCATCTTCTCTGTGGCCTGGGGCCCCCTGACTGCCTGTGCCCACACCTCGGGGCCTGCAGTTTCCAGGAGGGTCACTCATGGGTGCCCATGGGCTGGTGGTGACGGCAATTTCAGGCAGGATGTCTAAAAGTCTGTAACCAGGAGACACCTCGGGGATGGCGTGGCCGGTTTACAAGTGGGGAAGCTAAGGCCCAGGCAGGCAGCCAGTGTCAGAGCTGGGACCGGGACGCTGGCATCTGACCCGGCAGGCCTGGGCTTGAAGCTGCCCCCAGGCCTTCAGGCTAGTGCGCCTGATGGCGTATCTGAGGGCTGGCTGTGTCTCAGACCCTGAGCCAGGGCCGCGGAGGCTGGAGGATGAGGACGTTGGCTGGGGGTGGGGGCAGGGCTCCTACCAGCTCGCAGGGCTGGCTCTGCCTTCAGGGCCTCACACTGGCAGCCTGCCTTCGGCCCGGGAGGGAATATTCCCGCTGTGGACGTTGGCACAAGCTGCAAAGCAGGCTGAGGCAGGGCAGGGCAGGGAGAGGCCAGACGGTGCGGGGACAGCGGCAGAGCTGCTCAGGGGGCAGAGACCGTGGAAGCCTGTGAGCAGGCAGGACCGGGGGGCTGGGGGCTTCGTGCGGCGTGCTGGCCAGCACCCGCTCCTCCCCCGTGGAGGACAGGCAGGTGCGGCCCAGCCTGGGGGTGCGGCCGGAACCCCAGCCTCCCCCCGCTCCTCCGCAGCTGTCTCTCCGCTGTCCCCCCATCCGCCTGCACTCCCCCGGCCCACACACCCACTGGCCACCTGGGCATGTTCTAAATGTGGCCTCAGGGAGCGTGGAGCCAGGCGCCTCCCTTGTGGAGAGGGACGTGCCTCCCGGCCCCCAGGAAGAGGCCCCCAGGTCCAGAACAAAGGTTCCAGGACCTTTTTGCAAAGCTGATGAGAGAGCCCTGGGCCTCTGAGAGCTCTGCTTCTCTGCTCCTGGAGCAGGTGGTCCTGGGGTCCCCACTGGCCAGGCTCAGCAATTTTGCTCAAGTGCCCCTCCCCCAACCTGGTGGGCCGAGGGCTCCCCACCCCACTGCAGGGCAGTCTCCGCGCTGGGTCCCCAGGCCTGTCCTTGTAGAGGGTCTGGGCATTTCCCCAGCTAGAGCAACCTCACTTCAGCTTGGTTTGGGGACACCAGGAAGACCCCAAGCCCTGAGTCCAGTGCTTAGAGGCCACTTGGCCCACCAAGCCAGCGACCCCTAGCCGTCCCGGGGGGCTGGGACGCAGCATGCACCCGGGACACGTACCAAGATCCAGGCCCATGCTGCCTGCTCCACTGTGCACTCAGCCCCCCTCTCAAGGCTCTGCGGCTGAGGCAGAATCGCAGTGGCTGAACTACTGGGTTTGGACACCAGGTGGAGCAGGGTGACGCTCTGGTCTGGGTCACAGGGCTGGCGAGGTGAGGCTGGGAGGGGGCCCAAAGGTTTAGCCCTTTGCACCGAGCACCCCTCGCTGACGAGAGGGCGCCCTCCTTTGCCACCACCCAGCATGGACCCAGCATCCCCAGGACCTGCTCTCATCAGCCCCTGGTCACTGGCTCCACCGCTCATGCTCACTCCAGAACGAAAACACACCGGGGCCCCTCAGCCTCGTTTGGATCCTACTTCTTATCCTGCACACACGCAAAAGTACCAGAGTCTGTCTGCTTTCGAGCTCTCCGCAGGACTGGGGCAAGGAGGAGGCCTCTGGCTCCTCTCTTTCCCGTGTCTGATCTGAAGGAACAAAGACACAGTGGACGTGGCCTCCGCTTGAGAACAGAAGACTTCCCCACACATGGCTCTCCAGTTAGTCCCCAGAGAGACTCCCAAACCACTTCTCATAAGCCTGGGAAGCTTATCCCATCACTGAAAGGAAAAGTTCCCGGAACATCACCATGCCATGGATGAAACGGTAACGCACAGGGACAGGTGGGAAGCTGAGGGAAGTTCTCAGAATACAGAGCAAAAAGGCAGAGCCAGAAGACGTGAGAAAGAAGAAGGGATCAGGGGAACGAAACTCAGACGGCCCAGCCGGGAACCCAGAAAGACGGAGAGAGACAGGTAAGGGGGTTTCATGAGGAGAAAACAGGATATTCTCAAATCTGAAGCTGCTTCAGTCTGAAGGAGCCTCCAGGAGGTGAACTGAATGGATAAAGGTCATCTGTAGAGACGTGGACGGACCTAAAGTCTATCACGCAGAGTGAAGTAAGTCAGAAAGAGAAAACCAAATATCGTAGATTGATGGACGTGATAAAGAATCCACCTGCAATGCAGGCAATGCAGACCTGGGCTCCATCCCTGGGTCAGGAAAACCTCCTGGAGGAGAAAATGGAGCCCACTCCAGCATTTGTGCCAGGAAAATCTCATGGACAGAGGAGCCTGGTGGGCTACAGTCCGTGGATTGCACAGTCGGACACGACTGAGTGAACTTGCACACACACACACACACACATACACACGAGTGAGTGACTGAACCTGCACACACACTCTTACACACACACACACTCTTACACACACACACAGCTGATTCATTTCATTGTACAGCAGAAACTAACGCGACATTATAAGGCAACTATAGAAAGCGAATGTGAACTCGCTCAGTCGTGCCCGACTCTTTGCGACCCCATGGACAGTAGCCTGCACCAAGCTCCTCTGTCCATGAGATTTTCAAGGCAAGAGTACTGGAGTGGGTTCCCATTTCCTTCTCCAACTATACTCAATTAAAAAAAAAAAAAAGACTCACACCCAGATCCATCACCAGGGCATTTCAGAGCATCCAGGGAAAACAGATACGGTGATATTCCTGCAAAGTTCCAGAGAAGAAGCAAAGAATCAGCACCGTAACTTGTCATTGGTAAGAAGGAAAGGGGAGATGAAAAGCAGGCAGTGGGCGCGCCTTTCAGGACGACCATCTTCAATCTGGAATTCCTCAACACTGAGCGCGTGTGAAAATCAGACTTTTCCGTTACGAGACTTTATACTCTAGGTACCTTTTTTGAGGTTACTTGAATCCGTGTCCCAGCAGAACAAGGGACAGCTCTTTTATCCAGCAGCTCATGGGGCGGCCTCTCAGAACAGTAACTGTACGCTGGGAATCCCGTATCAGGACCAAGAGCCAGACGGCTCTGAGCAGAGTGTCAGGGACCCAGTGGGACACAACGATATTCAATGACACACTAAAGAAGACAACTCTTCCACAAGAGAAGAAAGGCAACATGAACAGCGCCATCTTAGCACTAAGCTAAGCTTGTCGTGGTCTTGAACAAACTGATGGACGGGAAGGAAGAGGATCCACTCGCCTGTGAAGCTAGAAGGACCCTTCTCATGCGACTGCAAAGTGGAACTGGAGTCCGGGCCCCACTCCTGAGCTCCTGTAAATGTTTATGTCATCACAACAATCCAAGGTTTCCTGCTGCTTTTTAACTTTATTTTTAAGTATTTTATCTATATATTTATTCGGCTGCACCAGGTCTTCACTGCTTTTGAACTGTGCTGTTGGAGAAGACTCTTCAGAGTCCCTTGGACACCAAGGAGATCCAACCAGCCCATCCTAAAGGAAATCAGTCCTCAATATTCACTGGAAGGACTGATGCTGAAACTGAGGCTCTAATGCTTTGGCCACCTGATGGGAAGAGCCAGCTCACTGGAAAAGACCCGATGCTGGGAAGGACTGGAAGCAGGAGGAGAGGGGGACGACAGAGGATGCGATGGGTGGATGGCATCACCCACTAAATGGACATGAGTTTGAGAAGCTCCAGGAGATGGTGATGGACAGGGAGGCCTGGTGTGCTGCAGTCCATGGGGTCACAGAGAGTCACACATGACGTGAGAGGGTGGACAAGCAGGATTGTACAGGATCTTTAGCTGCGGAATGAAAACTCAGTCGAAGCAGGTGGGATCTAATTCCCTGAAACAGGTGGGATCTAATTCCCTGAAACAGGAGGGATCTAATTCCCTGAAACAGGAGGGATCTAATTCCCTGAAACAGGTGGGATCTAATTCCCTGGCCTGGGATCAAGCCTGGGTTCCCTGCACCGGGAGCGCAGAGTCTTAGCCGCTGCACCACCAGGGAAGTCTCGGCTTTTAACTTTCGACTCCAATTAAGAGACAGAAAGTGGAACACTTCAATACGGACATAAATGTAACAGAGGGGTCAAGCGATCGTGTCTAAAGTTCATTTAGCAAGAGAGGAGTCTGAGAGTGGTATTTAAAGGTAATCAGCAGACCAGCAGTGACTGTTCGAAACTGGGGAGAAGAGGCGTAGATAGACGAAAGCCTCGTCCTTTACAGGAAAGAGGCAAGGTGCTTCACATTGTTCAGTGAGGACACGGATGTGCCGGGTGGCGCTAGTGTGAGAGAACCCACCTGCCAGTGCAGGAGACATGAGAGACACGGGTTCGATCCTTGGGTCTGGAAGACCCCCTGGAGCAGGAAATGACAACCCGCTCCAGTATCGTTACCTGGAGAATGCCCATGGACAGAGGAGCCTGGCGGGCTACGGTCCGTGCGGTCGCAAAGAGTCGGACACGACTGAGCGACGGCTGGAGCACACATACAACAGTGAAGACGTAGCGGCAACTGGAGAGTTAGAGAGGTGGTGTCAGGAGAATGAAGTGAAAACGTGAGAGTGGTCTCTGCCAAGACTCAGACTCAAACTGAAGAAAGCAGGGGAAATCACCAGACCATTCAGGCATGACCTAAATCAAATCCTTTACTGCTATACAGTGGGAGTGACAAAGAGATTCAAGGGCCTAGATCTGATAGACAGAGTGCCTGAAGAACTATGGACAGAGGTTTGTGACACTGTACAGGAGGCAGGGATCAAGACCATCCCCAAGAAAAAGAAATGCAAAAAGGCAAAGTGGCTGTCTGAGGAGGCCTTACAACTAGCTGAGAAAAGAAGAGAAGCTAAAGGCAAAGGAGAAAAGGAAAGATACAGCCATCTGGATGCAGAGCTCCAGAGAATAGCAAGGAGAGATTAGAAAGCCTTCCTCAGTGATCAATGCAAAGAAATAGAGGAAAACAATAGAATGGGAAAGACTACAGATCTCTTCAAGAAAATTAGAGATATCAAGGGAACATTTCATGCAAAGACAGGCACAATAAAGGACAGAAATGGCATGGATCTAACAGAAACAGAAGATATTAAGAAAAAGTGGCAAGAACTATACAAAAAAGATCTTCATGACCCAGATAACCACAATGGTATGATCACTCACCTAGAGAAAGACATTCTGGAATGAGAAGTCAAATGGGCCTTAGAAAGCATCACTATGAACAAAGCTAGTAGAGATGATAGAATTCCAGTTGAGCTATTTCAAATCCTAAAAGATGATGCTGTGAAAGTGCTGCACTCAATAGGCTAGCAAATTTGGAAAACTCAGCAGTGGCCACAGGACTGGAAAAGGTTAGTTTTCATTCCAATCCCAAAGAAAGGCAATGCCAAAGAATGTTCAAACTACCACACAACCCTTCCACACTCATCTCACACGCTAGCAAAGTAATGCTCAAAATTCTCCAAGCCAGGCTTCAATAGTATGTGAACCAAGAACTTCCAAATGTCAAGCTGGATTTAAAAATGGCAGAGGAACCAGAGATCAAATTGCCAACATTCACTGGACCATAGAAAAGCCAAGAGTTCCAGAAAAACATCTACTACTTTACTGACTACACCAAAGTCTTTGACTGTGTGGATCACAACAAACTGAAAAATTCTTCAAGAGATGGGAATACCAGACCACCTGACCTGCCTCCTGAGAAATCTGTATGCAGGTCAGGAAGTAAGAGTTAGAATCAGACATGGAGCAGCAGACTTGTTCCAAATCAGAAAAGGAGTCCGTCAAGGCCGTATATTGTCACTTTGCTTATTTAACTTGTATGCAGAGCACATCAAGTGAAATGTTGGGCTGGATGAAACACAAGCTGGAATCAAGATTGCTGGGAGAAATATCAATAACCTCAGATATGTAGATGACACCACACTTATGGCAGAAAGCGAAGAGGAACTAAAGAGCCTCTTGATGAAAGTGAAAGAGAAGAGTCAAAAAGCTGGCTTAAAACTCAAACATTCAAAAAACGAAGATCATGGCATCCAGTCCCATCACTTCATGGCAAATAGATGGGTAAACAGTGGAAACAGTGGCTGACTTTACTTTTTTGGGCTCCAAAATCACTGCAGATGGTGACTGCAATGAAATTAAAAGACACTTGCTTCTTGAAACAGAAGCTATGACCAACCTAGACAGCATATTAAAAAGCAGAGACATTGCCAACAAAGGTCCATCTAGTCAAAGCTATGGGTTTTCCAGCAGTCATGTATGGATGTGAGAGTTGGCCCATAAAGAAAGCTGAGCAGTAAAGAATTGATTTTTGAACTGTGGTGTTGGAGAAGACTCTTGAGAGACCCTTGGACTGCAAGGAGATCCAACCAGTCCATCCTAAAGGAAATCAGTCTTGAATATTCATTAGAACAACTGATGCTGAAGCTGAAACTCCAATACTTTGGCCACCTGATGTGAAGAGCTGACTCACTGGAAAAGACCCTGATGCTGGGAAAGATTGAAGGCAGGAGGAGAAGGGGACGACAGAGGATGAGATGGGTGGACTGCATCACCAATTTGACAGACGTGAGTTTGAGTAAGCTCCGGGAGTTGGTGATGGACAGTAAAGCCTGTCGTGCTGCGCTCCATGGGGTCACAAAGAGTCGGACACGACTTCGGGAGTAAAGTGACTGTCTGACTCTGCCATGTGGGGCTGTGTGGATGAGGCTGGGGGAGGTGGAAGGACAACACTTCCTTCCTTTTCCAGCCCTGCCTTATGATTCAGTTAAATTGGTGACTTATTTTGTTATACGTATGTAGCGCTTGAAGCAAAATCTGTGAAGGCAGGGAAAATCTTAGCCTGAGAGAGAGAAAGGAGCGGGTCTCCTGTGCTGTCAGACAGCGGAGGGTCAGAGGGTGGACAGGTGCTGGGGGCCGACTTGCGGTGGCGGGGGTGGGGAGGAGGGTAGGCTGCTCAGTCCCTTGGGATGAATTGGGCGAGGAGGAGAGAGGGGAGAAAGGGAGGAGGGGCCAGCCGCAGAGAAGAGCGCTTGTGTGGAATCACAACGGGACTTCCCTGGTGGTTCAGCTGGTAAGGAATCCGCCTGCAATGCAGGAGACCTGGGTTCCATCCCTGGGTTGGGAAGATCCCCTGGAGGAGGGAAAGGCTGCCCACTCCAGTATTCTGGCCTGGAGCACTCCACGGACTATATTCTTGTCTGGGAAATCCCATGGACAGAGAAGCCTGGCAGGCTACAGTCTACGGGGTCGCAAAGGGTCTGACAGGACCGAGCTTTCACACATGCACGGAAAAATACAGACGTGTGCAAATTGAAAAATTAAAAATACAGACACGCATCGACTGAAAAGCAAAACCACCTCTTCCCCTCTCCCAAAGGAGGTGCCCCAAAGGCTCCATGCCCAATTCCTGGGTCCAGTCATTAATTACGAAGGAGGAGAACATGAGTGCTTTTCCTTATGAATCTAGCTAGCGCACATCCTCAGAGATTGATCCCCCCTTCTTGAGTCTAAGGAATAATAAAAAATGGAGAAATATAAAATGATGGTGGAGGAACAGTGGGGGAAACTCAGTGCCTTTGCCATTCAGTTCTTACTACCTACACACCGAGGCAGTCTTCCAGAACACAGAGCTAGGGTTTCAAAGGAAAGCCAGCTACCCACACACGCGTCCACATCCAGCATCCCTCTGGATTTATATAGCACATGCTTCGAAGGAGCTGCAAGCACCGAACACATATCTCATTCATCCTGACATGAACACCGCTGGGGATACGGCACGAGTCAGGAGCAGGATCTGCACTTTGGGAGCCAGGCTAGGGGGCGGGCCAGGGTCCGAGGCGCCGAGCTGGACAGCGAATTGCCCAAGGTCACACAGGGCCTTGATGGGAAAGTCAGATGGAAAACTCAGGATGCTGTTTTCAAGGGCTTTAAAAGGCTTCAGACAATACGCACCGCCTGGGGCTTCCCAGGCGGCTCAAGTGGTAAAGAATCTGCCTGCCAATGTAGGGGAGGCAGGAGATGCAGCAGGTTCGATCCCTGGGTCAGGAAGATCCCCTGGAGGAGGAAATGGCAATCCACTCCAGTATTCTTGCCTGGAGAATCCCATGGACAGAGGAGCCAGTCGGCCATGGGGTCTCAAAGAGTCAGACACAACTGAAGCGACTGAGCGTGCACACAGGATGCACGTGCTCAGAGACCGCCTCTGGAAAGAGCCTCAGGAGACCAGGAACCGAGGCTCTCCCCAGGCAGAGCACGGCTGCGTGGTGAGGCCGAGAGGCAGGTGCCCTCTGCATTCTGTAGCACTTGTGGGCATGTTGAATTTTTTTAACGTGTGTATCTATTTCCAATTACCATTTTCAAAAGATAAAAATTGGACTATGATGTCTGAAAGCCAAGAAAATAAGTAGCTGCGGACGGTGATGTTCAATTGGTGAACAGGCGAGCTTGGCCACCTTGCTAATTCAATCTCTGAGTGCAAACTGGTCTCACTAAGGGGGATGAACAATGAAATCGAGCACCTTGGAGACCCTCGTTTGTGAGCACGATCCTTCCGAGCATGAGAGAAGCTGCCCGTGCGGCAGAGCTGCTGGAAGGACTGTGTCTGACCCCCTTACCTCCGGGGGCCCCTCCCTGTAAGGCCCAAGGAAAAGGGGAGGAGGGGGGGAGGGGGAGGGCCCCACGCTGCTGTCCATCACCCCCACCTCCAGGCCTCGGCGTGGCCCGTCCACTCCAGCATCACCCTGTCCCTTGACTCCATCCCCCCTTCCACCCCCACCTCCTCCCCAGCCCAGCCCACCATTGCCAAACCACACCAGGATGGCAGCAAAGGTCTCAGAACTCGTCCATTCATCCTCTGCTCTCCTGTGGCCAAGTGGACCAGACCACGTCCCTCTCGGGCTTGGAGCCCTCCAGTCTCCCCTGCTGCAAGTGTGAGAAACACACACGCCTTCCACAAAGCCCCAGGTCTGCCCTGACCTCGTCCTCTCTGCTCTCCGGGCTCCCTGCTGCCGTCAGACTCCTCTCACCCCGGTGTTTCTGCGTTTGCTGATCCCGCCTCAGTCTTCATGGGCTCCCCCACAGGTGGCTCAGTGGTCAAGAACCCACCTGCCAATGCAGGGGAGGCAGGAGACGCAGGTTGATCTCTGGGTCGGGAAGATCCCCTGGAGGAGGAAATGGCAACCCACTCCAGTATTCTTGTCTGGAGCATCCCATGGACAGAGGAGCCTGGCGGGCTACAGTGCCTGGGGTCGCACGGAGTCAGACGTGACTTAACCGCTAGACAATAACAACGCGGGTTTCAACTCAAAGGACATTTCCTCTGAGAGCCCTTCTCTGGCTCCCTAGCCAGAGTGAGCCTTCTGCAGCCTGCCCAAGAGGCTGCCTGACGGTACTGATCCGCTTCACAGCGTGACCACAGCGGGTGGGGGGGGGGTTTGGCTTATTTGTTCAGCTTGTTGTTCTCTTCACTAATTAGACTTTAAGCTACATGAGGTCAGAGACTGAGCTTGTCCTGTTTACTCCCATATCTTTAACATCCTGAATAGTTAGGTTTTGATGAGTGTTGGCTGATAGATGGACAAAGGGATGGAGGGGATGAATAGATGGGGAGATGGGCAAATGGTTGGGCGGGGGAGGGGTGGTGGTTGGA